>KZ808009.1:224943-246503 GCA_000696205.2 Oncopeltus fasciatus
TTTAAACAGCTTGACAATGTCAGCTCCTCCGAGCATGAGCGATATATTCGTCGGCCTCGGAGGTTGGACTCTCGACACTAGTGCGGGGAATTTAATAACTTATCAGACTTGTCTCGGTAGCATAAGTGGTAAATGCACCGGCCCGGATAGCAGGGGATCCAGGTTCGAGTCCTGGCTGGGACAGTTAGATTTTTTATTCTGTTCCCTTGCACTAAAAATTATATAATAATCAAATATTATTAGTGCAGCCCTTCATATTACCAATGATCTTCTCATAGTGCATTGTTAATCACTAATCATAAGAAATAGCATGGTTAATTTCATTATTCCAACAATGCTTTTCTTATTTGCATTGCAAAAAACAAAGAATCCATTTTCAAACAAGCAAATAATGTTGACTTAAATTCAATACAATTTCATTATTTGAAAACTAAATATTAGTCTTTGTATACTAAGTAGATTGATGGCTCTCAACTTTCCTATTCAAAGGACAGAATAAAATAAAATCTAATTAGAATTAGTAGTGCAATATATGTATATTTGAAGCAATGAGAATCAAAACAAATACAATTCTTCAATGATTGACAGTTTGACATTGACAAAAATTTAAAAAAATAAATAAAAATACCTACTGAGATATGAAATCTTAAACAAATAATATTGGACAAAGGGCAAGATAAAGTCTCATCAGTTAGCAGTTTGATTCTGACCGATATGTGAGTCATTAAATCTATCTTGTCAGCAGCTTACATTAGGAATGAAATACAAATATTTTGAACGAACTCTACTCTGAAGGAAGCTAATTTTAACAATGGCATGTGGAAATGAAAAAGTAGTTAGTTGTTACAGTTGTTTGAGCAACTTACTAAAGTTAACAACTTAAGTAAAACATTAAAAAGATGCAAAACATTTATCATAGCCAATCTACTATTGTATCCTGCTAATATTTAAAAATACATTTTTAATACATTTTTTGCATGATGTAGATTTTTTTGTCTCATTAATGAGAAAAATGATTAGAAAACCTCAAATTTCCATGGTTTCATTTCCACAGATTTAGGCAACTTCTCTTGGGTAACTCCCATTTATAAAAAATACAAAACAAAAGCATCAACCTTATCAATCCTATACTAGAAATCTCACAACACACTTAATCGTAATGAGCTACATCTAAAATATTGGTGGTGATTAAAACTCTAACCTTTTATATGAGATATTTGGGAGAAGAGACTCTCTTAGAAAAGTCGCTATCACAGTTTGTAACCTAGATTCTATGCACCAAAGTGTAGGCCAAAATTTTTCCTTTAGAATTGGCATACTTTTGCTGATAAATGTACTGAATTTCCCTTTTGGAGAAGTAGCAATAACAGGTTTCTAAAAATATAAAATGGACATTATAACATAATAGTAATTAATATTAATAATAAACTATTATAACATGCATTTTTATATATTTTTAGAAATGTAATTTGAACTTAAAATATTATAGAATGAACTCTTTGTAATAAAGCTTGTACTCAAAATTTTAGACATGCTATTCTGAATTACAAAAACAAAATTTTTCATATTACCTTTCATAAAATATTAATTTAAAAAATGCTATAATTATAAGTAATTTTGATTACTGGTGGGTATTGTTACAACAGAACACATCTCTAATTGAATCCGTCTCACCGTAGAGCAAATGTCTCTATCTCCCCATCACATCATTTGCCCTGATGAAGGCTTGAAATGAAGGCCCAAACATTGGCAAAAACAAAAACTTTCCTGTTTAAAAATCAATTTTTAAATTTTTAGCTCTCAAGACCAAATCTCTGAACAACCTTTCCTGGTATATATAATTAATTATTAGTATGTTTGATAATGATATTGGGTGGTTTGGCTTGGGAGTAAGTTACATTTCCTTCGGTTTCATATAACTTTAAGGACTATGGAATTGAAGGGCGTGTGCCAAAAACATTTGGCTGACTCCTATTGGTATTGCATGGGTGCTCACCATAAAGCAGATGCCTCTCTCTCCCCTTCACCCCATTTGCCCTGATGAAGGCCTGAAATGTAGGCCGAGTCGTTGGCAAATAAAAAAACTTTTTTGTTTAAAAAAGTTATTAATTTTTCAGGTTCCAAGACCAAATTCCTGACTAACCTTTCCCCATAAAGCTCAACAATCAACTAGTTACCTCCTAATTATACATACTTATTTTGAAAACTCCATCCATGCCACAAATCCTGATAAACACCATGAGAACATGATAAATCTCCAAACCAACAACACTGAGTTCTACACATATCAATGTAAAAAGGAAAAGCTTTATAGGTGGTGATCCACCATACAGACTAAACTCACCAAGGAAGAGCTCAACCAGTTAGGATTCACAGGTCTGTAAACATATAATATCACCAAAAACCACTCCCTTTTTACTTTGTAATTTTAAAGCCAGCATTGATTGACAGAAATATATTTTCTTAAAAAACACTCCTTTGTACTGCAGTGAAAACTGAAGACATAAAAAAAGAAAAAAAAAAAGAGATTCCCCAGTGTATAAGATGCCAGGGGTACAGTCATATACTGAAGTTCTGCAATTTAAACCCCAGTTATGTAAAGTGTGCTTGTTCCAGGTTACAAGCCAATACAAAAACAAGAGACGCTCCACCTTATAATGTCCACTCAGAGGCTCACCCGGCCAATTACAGAGGTCCAGTACCTGCTCAAACTAGGTCAAAACATTCAAGGAATGGACAGCACTCAGTTAAAACGACTCAGCAGCCCATTGGACAGTCTTTCACCAGACCTTCCCTTCCCAAGCCTCAACAGCAGTATCATTTAATTGAGATTACTCCAGGATGAGTTCAGGAATTCTTTGTTGGCCCTGAATTCCCACCACTGCCTACAGAAGGGTCAACCACCAATCTGAAGGGCACTGCAGCAACCAATCCTCCCCCCTCTATAACTAGGTCAATCCAGTTTCATCCTCTAACAATCCGTGCTCAGCTGCATAACTCCACCCATGAAGACCACAACAATGCCTTACTGACTTCAGTCTTTTAAACTATGAAGTCTCTAATACTAATTCATCCTCTTTAAATTGTACAGTGGAATTCAAATGGACTTCTAAGACAAAAACAAACTGAATTTAGTACTGAGAGAACAAAAGAGACATATGTTACATTTAGTAGTATACAAGACATAGGATTGATCACCAAGATAGAATTTCTCATGGAAGCACCTTCCTTATAAAATTACCTATTATCCAAACTCCTGAAACTAATCTGTAATTACAATCTTAGACTCTCTACAGTCTATTATCCAAGCTCTCCTCACCTTCTCAAGGAAGGTCATAATGTCTTAAAGACATCACCTTCTACCTCACACATCAGTATCAATGTTTAAAGATCACAGTTTATCTTTAAACATTGATACTGATCCTTAACAAACTGAATGTTCATCTCAACTAATCCAAGGTCCAGTTGATTGGGGCTCCTTTTAATCATATCTTGTACTTAACTAGTTGAAGTGGAACAAGACATTATAATACTAAAAAGTTTACAATCTGGACTTCAATAAACCCCTAAAACACAAAATAAACAGAAAGCATTTCCTCAATTTCAATTCCCAAACACTAAAGGAGAGAAAAATAATGGATAATAGATTTTAGATCCATATAAAACAAAACCCCCTAAAACAATTCAACAAGACAGTTAAATAATGAACTTAGAACCACTATCACAACTTTGCTGAATACACTAAGAAATTTAAAAAGTTGACCAATCCCTTTAACAGCAACAAAACGTATCCTTTCCTATCATAACTTTTTTCACTCTGATCATCGACTAGATGATTTATAACAAAATCAAACAAAGAAATAGCTAACACATTAGCTTAGGATCTAAAAATCTCCTTAAGCTCTTTTAAACTTTTCTTTGGCTTGATGGGAAGAGTGAAGACGAGCATTATCTTATTGGAATAAAACTCCTTTTTGGTTGATCAAAGAAGGAAACACACAGACAACTTTGCATACAATCTTTTCAGTTATTTGCTGTAAAGTTCAGAATTCATATAGCATCCATCAGGAACAAATTTGTGATGAATCAAATAAAAGGCATGGATTTTTTTTCTAATTGCCCTCTTGCAGCAACCAGAAAAGTAGTTTGATTAAGATCTATCCATTGCTTAAAGATATTCCGATTTCACTAGTAAACTCAAATTTCTTTACAGGGGACAACCTTTTGGAAAAATCCCATACCAGAAAGATTTTTCGATAATTTTTCACAAAATTCTGACTTCTTAACTGATTGCTAAGGAGTACGTTTGTGAGGGACCAGTCTACGGGTTTTTTCTCCATCCTCATGAAGAGTAGATGGCCACTAACAGTGTCATACTTTCATCATACCACATTATCTGGCAAGTTTGGGAGTATTTGTGGACAGATTTGACTCAGCAGCTTCCAGCAGAACCTAATCTATATCCATTAATGGGCACCCAGAGCCCTTCTTCCTTTCCAATGTCATATTGCCACAGCTAAATTTTTCGAACTAATGCTGCATAGTGATATCAAGGACACCTTCCCCTTCGTATTTAATAATTTCACGAGTTCCTTAAGAGGCAGTGAAATATTTATCCCAGTAATGCCTTAAAATTATGAGAATTTAGCAGAACACTATCACGTTTCTTCTTTGAGAATGCTATAAATGGATTATTTAGCATTGATAAGTTTTAAATGGGATTGAAACATTTGCAGTCCTTTGAAATATTAAATTTGATAAAATGGTAATTTTTAAATGCACTTTATTAATTTAAAACTTATTCTGAACTAACCATTTAGGCCCCATTACATCAAGAAAGGTCTAGGAAAGACACGAACTTTGGGTTCAATAAGTAAAAAGTATCCCAGACATATTGGTGACAACTCATTAATAAAAATAGCGGAGAGTATTAATTTTCAAAAGGTCATAGCAAAATAGCTCTTAAAACAATAACATCATTAAGCTTAATTGCCTAAAACTCTCCTGTGGTTACACAGAAAATTACACTTGAGATGAATATGTAAATAATAATTATCGATATTCTAATATTAAGCATAATTTATAGAAAACCGTTACAGTAAAGAAACATCCATAAAATCAATTTAAAATAATGAAACAAAAGTATCTAATTAAACGAATATAAAAATTACAATTCAAAATAAAAGAAAATTCAATTAAAATGTATGCTCATTTAGATTAATAAATCACATTTGATTTACTAGAAAAAACAAGAGAAATCAAGAGATAATAAGAAGATAAGTGTCAGAAATTAATTAGCATAAAACAAAAAATTATCATCAAACAGCTAAATTGTTAATAAGGCTCCAAACAACAATTATGTAATGAGCGATTATTCTATATAAAAAAAAAAAGATGAAGATAATGAAACTAAACTGACTAAACAAAATATCTTGATGATCAAATGAAAATTATCATAAATTCAGAAAAAAAAAAAAAAAAAAAAAAAAAAAAAAAAAAAAAAAAAAAAAAAAAAAAAAAANTAAGACCTAATTACCTACCCGCAACAAATTTCTCGAAAATGTACTAATTTAACTTATAAATCAATTATCAATGCTCTTTCAATAATGAGAATTCATTAGGCTGAATTTTTCATAATTTTTAAAGATTTAATGTATGCTTGGTCTTTGCATAAGCCAATCAAAAGTTTTCTTGGTATTCATTTATTTCTTAGACTACTATTTATAAATACAATTCAGCATGTTGATCTGATATTTGATGAGTAGATTTTTACACCAATTAATTCTTATTAATTGAATATTAATTTGTATGTATTTCTTGAATTTTTATTTTATTTATTACCTTAATTTTTAAATTATATATATAATTTAAAAATTAAGGAAGTAAATAAAATAAAAATTCAAGAAATACATACAAATTAATATTCAATTAATAAGAATTAATTGGTGTAAAAATCTACTGATCAAATATCAGATCAACATGCTGAATTGTATTTATAAATAGTAGTCTAAGAAATAAATGAATACCAAGAAAACTTTTGATTGGCTTATGCAAAGACCAAGCATACATTAAATCTTTAAAAATTATGAAAAATTCAGCCTAATGAATTCTCATTATTGAAAGAGCATTGATAATTGATTTATAAGTTAAATTAGTACATTTTCGAGAAATTTGTTGCGGGTAGGTAATTAGGTCTTAGACAAAATAAACAATTCTTGAAAAATCAAAAATATTTCATAATTAACAAGAGTAATTTCTATATTTACATGCTTGAATTTGTATATTCTAATCTTTCAGGATACCTTGAGAGGAGATAAAGACAGAGAATTACCCTTGTTATGCTGTTATAGATACTTATTATTGGAAGTGAATGATGGTATGTGGGCAAAATTGGGTTCTTGAGTAGCATGTTAGCAAATCATAAAATTACTTAACAGCACACTTCTGATTCATAAATAGCAAAAAGTGAAGAGTTTAATTCAAGAAGATTAGAGAAACTGCTTACAATGAGCCAAGTAAGCCAAAGCAAGCTACAAGTTCAGGTTGAAAGTCATTTACAATCAATAGAGAGTATTCCTTTGACCCCTGAGCTAAAAACAAAATGAAGATAGTGACTGACACCTGGAAGAAATTGAATATTTTTTTATTTTTGAATATATATAAGAAATGTGAAGAATAATGTCTTCAATATGAAATCATGGATTTCTACACAGACTACTCTAACATTGTTTAAAATAGTAAAAGGGTAATATTTTCAGAATGAGGTTACAAAAATAATAAAAAATCTTGAAAAGTAAAACATTATTTTAAACAAAAAATGCACTAACTACAATATAGCGTGATTCGGTAAGAACAATGAAAATTGCCCTATGCCAAAACAAGAGACATTTTCCTTAAATGGTAAAAATACTGCTAGTAAAATGGACAACAGTATTGTACATTTACATGTATCACAGTATGAAGAGGGCTATCATGTTATCATTTAATGCTATATAGCTTTACAATGAATGAATAAATTTGCAGTCAAAACAACATAATCAGTTTGATCAAAATCACACAAGTATTAGAAAATAGGAGCAACAAGAGCATAATCATTAAGTCGACAAAAATAAACTAATACACGTGTCATAGGTTAATGTAACTCATTAGTGACAAAAATGTTATAAAGTAAAAACACAAAAAAAATTAATACATTTGTACCCAATACTAAGATCTTTAATAGTAGTGGGTAAATGGACTTAGAACATGGCAATTTTCCAGCCTTCTCAATTTTAAATGCAGATGCAACATGAGAAAATGACTACCAAATATATATTGCTGAGTCTGAAAGCACTATTATCTCTTAATCAAAATTATCTTAGGTCTCTTGCCCTGGTCAGTTATCTGTGAAAATCTCCATGCTAAAAATGTTTTTTTCGTCAGGCTTAGGACCTTAAGAAGTTCGTTGAATGATTAAATAATTCTTGGGTGGATTTGGTTCCTACATGAACTATACTCTAGGATTCTTCTTTGAGTGTTAGCTTACACCATTTGTCCCCATTCATTCATTTTTAATCTAGTCAGTTAGTTAATACTGAGCTAGTGTTTTCTTCCCCCCCCCCCCCAAATGCATACCTTTGGGAATTCCAATTTTATTAGGGTTCGACTGGTTTAAGGTCAGAGGAGTATCCAGTCAATGTTATTACAATACAATTATTTTTATAACAATACTGCAGAACATTTATCTTTAGTTTGTCAAGAATACTTGACGAAAGACATGTATACCATGACTTCATTATGTAAACCATGTCCTTGTAGAATGTCAAGAAGTGTCTGCACACTTTACTTAAATTTACTTTAGACCCCCAGTTATAATTAATCTTGCTTCTTTTTATTATTAGCATAGCTTCTATTATAAAAACAATAATAATAGCCATGAGAAATATAAATTATTCTAATTTAAATAACCCAACAGTCAGGGCGTAATAACCATGATGTTGATCGCCCTATAACCTGATCCTAATCCTAATCCTAATCTGAATAGAAAATTGTTAATATTATGAATTTGTATTTTAAATGTTTTTTTTTTCTTTTTAAACATGTGTTTTTCTCATTAATTTCAAGTTAAAAAATGCCACACCATTTATTGGTTAATCAACTATTGTGAAAATTTGTAACGATATTTCGAGAATTTTTACAAAAATGTTTCTCCTTTGTTTTCTTCATTCTCTACAAAATCTTGGACAAATGTATAGTACTTTTCACACATCCAGCACTTCCTCATAAGGCACACCTTCCTTACACATCTAGTACTCTCTTCAACTATTTATGTATTTAAATAGTTTTCAGTTCACCTAAAATAATTTTTTTTGCACTAATACTTTTTAAAAATACTTTTAACTCAATGAGAAGTTAATGAATTGAGAGTTTTTAGTAATATTTAGATAAATTGAGATTACTTATATCTTAAAACATGGAAAGCCCCTAAGATCAAATTAAAAGTATTTTATGCTTCACCTCAATTAGTTATCTATCCCAGTGAAATTTTAGGAAGAAATATATAGAAGTAGGTTTCTTGCACACACCCACACACATAAATATAATTTTAAATCATCAAATAACTCAACATATTTATTCAAAGAGAGAGTTTGTTGACCGTAGATATTATTCTAAGATGATTTTAGTTGGGGTTCGGTCGAGGTAGATCCAGATTTTTTATTTGTGTTTTTTGGATCTACCTCGACCGAACCCCAACTAAAATCATCTTAGGATCAACATATTTATATTCAGTACTATAAACATAGACTAGGAATCCCAAAAGGATTCAGTTCTCAAGTCAATAATTACTTCATGTACATTTATATAAGTTCCTTTCAATCCTTAGTGGAGCATAGAGCCTCTACTGTTCAGGAATGTGTTATAATTTCAGAGTTGAAATTTATAAGCCCACAGACTCCGATTATAAGTCCACAGGCCGAGGAATCATGTAAGTTTGACCAAAGATAAGTATATAAGCATTTTTATTTCATGAAATGATCTTTGTATTTTAGATAGCTGATTTAAAGGTCAAGAATCCTCGATTCCTAAATTTCATAAAAAAAAAAAAAAAAAAAAATTCAATGATTTTTGTGCAGGAAAAATCACTGCTAGTAGAATGGATTAAGAAATCCTATATAGAAGTCCTATTGCAGTGAATTGTAAATTAGGATGCTTGATAATGAGTTAGCCAAAAAAAAAAATTAACAAGATCCCTGAGAAAAAAACCTTAAGTCTACAAAAAATAAAAATTGATTTTACCAAATCACGAGTTGGAACTTTTATTATATTGTTGTTAATTAATTTTACTAAGAGTAAATCTTGCTACTATGTGACAACACTACTAGTGTATAACTCAACTAAGGAAATTATTCACATTTGTATAATTAAAATAATATTACTGACAAACATTGGTAACTACAATCCTATATTACTCAGCCTACTAGTTGAGTAGTCTAAACATTGAAAAGGAGATTTTCTTCCCAGATTGTATTTAATATACAAGAATGGAAGAAGAATGGTGAATATTCAAGGAAATTTGGCAAGCCTGCTATATTAGCCCGCAAGAATTAATATTATCTAGAACAATGTACATCTATTACTTACAACTGATGAAAACTAATTTAAAAAGACTGAAGATATTAAGTAGACATGGATGTATATTAAAATTCTATTAACAATGACTAATAAGAACTTTTTTTTAGAAGAGGGTTTTTTTTTTTTCGGTTTTTAGGGAACAAATTTTAGGTTCTATTTTTCTTCTGATTAACCAGTAAGCCAAAAACAGCTCAAACCCCTTAATAATTAGAAGCTCATTAAAGTAATAATGACTAAAATATTTTACAGGCGTAAATCCATATGTGTACCTTAACAACTTCAAACAAGTAGTATAGCAGGTAACAAGATGTCATAGCACTCCCTACATACCAACCAGACTGGCTGTAAAGCACACTAAAGGCTTCTATGATCCAGTTCATCTGGAACAAATTATATTAGGCATTTAGTAATAAATAAAAAAAAATTAATAATAATACATTTTAATATAATTACATGAATAATTCCAACAATCTTACTTGATTAAACTTCTTTTAATTTCTCAATCCAAACTTTTAAAATTTTTAATATTCATGCACTTTAAAACTAATTTATATTATTATTAATATTCCGCAACAATTTCTTCTGTGGTTGCTACAATCATTATTCAAGAGCAATAATCATTGGTTCACGGTTATGACTTATCTCGTTGAACATGACTATACCAATAAATTATCGACTACAGTAGATTCTACAGCACTTAGTTTCTTAACTGATAAAAAAAAGGACATAAATATTCAACTAAATCAAGAGTATTCAAGGTTTAAAAAAAAAAAAAAAAAATCATCCTTGATGTTATCTGATTCTACACCTAAAATATATTCTCAAAGACCTTCAATAATGAACAATATAATTCTCCATTGCAAAGTTCAACAAAAATAGATGAAATGACCAAGCAAATTTCTAATTTAAATGTGGGGGGGGGGTCTATGGTGTAAGAAAAATATTAATAGTTCCTTTTTTATTTCTATTCCTTGATCAGATTTTAATTATTAAGCTTGGGCATATTTGGAGAATACATCTATGTTGGTCGAGAATTTTGTGTTACTGGATGTGTAAAAATGGACCATTTGGAAAGGATGTAGTAGTACATTTAATGCTAATTTTAATGATTTTCTTTAATATATTGTTTGAAGATGGGGTTTAAATTAATTAAAATAATCATTAATAAATTAAATTAAACTAAATCATTAATTTTGAAAAGAAATTTTCATTCTGGACCAATAGTAAAGGGTCTAGGTCTTATTTAAATATTTTCTTTCCTCCAGTGATTAGTTTTCCCAAAGTTTGTTATTATTTCTTTAATAACTAGAATAACTCCAATGAGAATTAATCTCAAGTTGCATTTGAAAAGTTTTATATCAGACTAGTATGTCATTATAATTTTGGACTATCATTTATACACATTTTATTACATTTTTTCAAGATTTGACCAGGATTAATTCATTTTTCAGGTCCAAATATCCAAAATTGACTTTGGGTTTTTAAACTTTTTTTCTAAATATATAACATTAAACAATAAATGAGAGGGAATAGAATAAAAAAATCTATCTGTCAGGCCCAGATAGCAGGAGATCCGGGTTCGATTCCTGGCTGGGACAGATAGATTTTTTTTATTCTATTCCCTCTCATTAATTGTTTAAAATTTATGTGGGATAAAAAACCACAACCAAATAAAATATTTAAACATTTAATTAACATTAAACATTGCATTCTAATATATTTTACAATAAACCCATCATTTTAATTCAAATAAATGATTTTTTTTTTTTTTTTTTTTTTTTTTCAAATTCAGTATTCCAACAAAATAAACAGAGTTAAGTTCTCCATTTTATAAATTTAAGAAAATACATATGGGGAATAATTTGCAGCATCTTATGTATTATAAATAGATATCTTTAATTATACATAGATATAATATTTTTAAACCCTGAGCAAAAAAAAAATTATTTATTGTCTATGAATGCTTTATCATAGTTATTTATTTAATGCAATAAATTAATTGCATTCCATTATCTATTGGAAACTTGATGATTTCATACATATAAATAATTTACATTTAATGATCTATGTCTGATTTGGAAGAAAAGAAAATGATAAAAATTTCTGAGTAAGAGATAAGACAAAATAGTCCATGATACAGGAGCAGTTTAAACTAAGCAGATTCCACCTGTTTCAGTAAAGATTGATATACATAAGAGTCAATGACTAATTTGATCTTACAAGCTGGAGAATACAATGAGAGAAGATAACAAAAGTTGTTCATACATTGCTTAAGAGAAAAGAGAGGGGAATGTGCAAAATATTCATAGATGATTCAATTCAGATTCATTGTATCTTCAATATGTATATATATAAAAATGTTATAGAACATGTGCAGTAGAAAAAATTTTTTGTCACAATCCTGAAATAACAAAAATATTAAGATTGTTCTATTCACTGTTATATTCCTCTAAATTTCCCCTCCTCTCACTAACCCAATTTAAAAAAAAAATTCATTGCAAAAAAAATCTAAGCACTAAGTTTTTATATTTTAATAATAAGGTCTATATAACTCTTGACGTTTCATTTTAAAAGATTTTTTTTTGTATAGAAATTTTTTTCTTCTTTTTTTTAAACATTTCACAGAATATAAATACCATAAAATTATATTTTACAACTATTAACTTCTACAATTTTTTTCCTAACTCTAAAAATAATGAAGGTATTTTGGCTTTGTTATATTATATATACCAATATTAACATTGGAAAATTTGACTTTTCACGTATTATATTTTTATAATCCCTTTATATTAAAAAGGAGATTATGATTTTAAATTTTGGTCTCCCTCTAACTCCCCATTCTTATCCCACTTCCTATGTATCAATCAAAGGTCTCTCTCTAAACCTCCCTCTCTCCCCGATCACAGCCAATAACCATCTCATCCCATTTAATAAAAGAAGCTTAAATCCAGAATTTAGTTTCATTATTTTTAAAATTGTGAATGCTAGAGCACTTACAGAAAATTAGTACCTTGTTTTTAGCTTCTCTAACATTGTCAGTAATGTTTTATTCACCTTTATGGTACCAATGTTGATAGCTTTATTTCCCTACAGGAAATCTGTTAAAAGTCATTGCTAATTAAGTACTTCTTTACAACCCAAATCTATGAGAAATAGAGAAAGCCAAAAGTGATTTCCACTGGTTAGTTGGTTTAAGATAAATTTGAATGATATGCACACCAGAGTAAGTAAAGGGTTCAGAATTTTCTTCATTCATTTGTTAAAGAGAAGCCTTCCAACCAATTTGTAACAGTGTACACTAAAAATTATGTAGATTCCTTTAATTGTACAATGACAAACAAATAAAAGAAAGAGAGCTCAGCATCATGCAACTAATTTGTCATTTCTTATGTCACATACAACCATTATTTTTTCATAAACTAATACTAACCAGAACTTATTTCATTCTAATACTGTAAATATGGAATGCTTTTTTTTTTTTTTTTTTTTACTTACATTTAAAACATGACTAAGTACAGATAAAAAGGTAATGAATCAGATATATATATATATTTTTTTTTTTTCTAAACTGAGAGCAGTTTCTTTTCACATATTAATGAGAGCATATCAAGTGATTTTGTGAATGATTAAATTATGCCAAATCTTAGACTTCTGAGGTGGATACCAAAAATTAAGACTTTAAGCTATGTTACCAAAATTAACTCATTCACTAAATGTATCATGTGAAAAGAGTAATATGAAAAGGTCACTAGCTTTCTAAATAATGAGTTTACAGAAGCAAAATACTAAGCTTAAAACTTATTCAAAGAAAACTGAAGAAACAAAGTACCTCTTAAAAAGTAAAAATGCGATTTTTTTGCTTCTAAAAAAAAGGCCAAAAGTCATAAGAGGCGAATCAGTACTGTCTGGATCTTTAAATGATTTTCTTATCCTGAGATGAGTTGATAAGATAACTCTTATCAGTTGTCTGCCAAGGGGTATGATTCACGACGCCTCCAAGCAGGATGGCAGTGGTACAAAACTCTTTAAATTAGAATTACTTTGTCAAAAACCTTTGACAATCTTTGCAGATAGGTTTAAGACTTACCACTATTTATGTGTAAGAAGCAAAAGCTCCCGAATGTAGTTCAGTGACAGTTGAAGGGCTAGGGAGTGCCTTGACAATTCAAAGGAACGTCAAGGTCTCAAGAGGACACCACACCTACACGGCTCGAGTGATGGAACTAAACTAAACGACCTCCATTGATTATCAGAAGTGGTTCGTTAAATTTTTCAGAGAGCGCAGCATAATGCAAATAGATAATTTTTAGTATATTATTCAGCAATAATCATATTCTAAACTATTATTAAGCATTACATAGTTCTTTTCAATACTGTAATATATTGATTAATTTTGAATTCATAAGGTATTAATAAAATTCTACTTAACGATCATACTTAAGCTTATATTAACAAATTATTAATTAGTTAGTTGTAAACAAGGTTTGCTTGTGGTTATTTCTTTATCTCTTCAAAATATTTTTTTTTTTACCGAAAACTAATTATAATTGATTACAAGTGATGATAATAATAATTTCAAATTTTATTTTCACAGGGATCACATGTTTATATCATTCTTATTTGCTGGATTCAAGAAAGCAGGTCAAAAAGTAGAGAAAAACTACTTAGTTTAAACTCCTTTTCACCCAACAAAATAAATGAATGTAATGAAGAAGAAGAAAAACAGTACAATAGAAATAGATTTCCCTTGTTACATTAACGTGTAAATATTGATTTAAATACAAGTAAATGAGGAAATTTAATTTGTAAGCCGGAGAGAATAATGAGCATAAAAGGTATGATAACTTAATTAATTTTGATTTAGACTCGCCAGCAAGTTAGAGTGGGGAAAATGCTGACCCATCATGTTTACATCCACAAATTACTTTCTTAAACAGCGTTTTTCGTAGAACTTTTGTATTAAACGTTATGAAATTACATTTTTCATATATTAAGTTCTAAAGTATCTCTTAACTCTAATCACGAAAAAAAAAAANCTTGCATTGTATCAGTAAATTTATAGTTGAGATTCAGCCAGAAGGATTTAAAAAACACGGTCTTGTTGAAAAAAATAAACAAGAATTTTTGCCTAATGTCTTACTTTTCAATAAATATATATTTATTACGTTTTTCACCTAGGCTTCCATGGTCTCCAGATTAATTCATAAATTCTTTTCCCCGTCAAGAGTTGTATTTTACCGAGCTTTCGCACAACCTGTCATGGCTTCTTCAGGTTATGGTGGGTATCCCCCGTTCAGTCCAGAAGAAGCCATGACAGGTTGTGCGAAAGCTTGGTAAAATACAACTTTTACAGGAAAAAAAAGATTCATTGCGTATCAGCTCGGCTTACCGTATTCTCCCATAATACACAATGGTTGTTGAGTATTAAAAAGAAAAGTTCTAATTTTTTTCATACAATTTCGTCTTAAATCCTAATTATCGAACCTTTACTAATTATGTACAGCTGTATACATGTGTGTTTGTGTGTGTGTGTGTGTGTGTGTAATGTAGATCGGTATCGGTGGTGATCTGTTGCTTTGCTTCAAAAGTCGCGAGATGGCGCCTACGTGAATAACATGATTTCCCCAGGGGAAATTATGTTAAAGTCCAGAAATGGACAACAGTTTAACTTTTACGGATGCAATGGGGGGCTCCTGAAAACATGATTTCCAGCGTTTGTATATTATATTTTTTAGCTCTAGTGAATTAATAAAGTGATAAAAAAAAACCCAATGATTACTTGAATGTAAATTTGAGTGTTGGACAGGCCCTTTTCTTTATAAAATATAGAACTCAATTTCGTTTTTTGGGCTCATAATAACTAGACCTTGAATATAAGCCCTTTTTAGTAAAAATCTGTGATTGTGGGTGGATTCAGAGAGTTACCATAACTTTGTTGTTATTTGAGTTCCAAAAAAGGTTAAGGAACATAATTGATGTAAAATGTAATTTTCTGAGGTTTGTTTTATAAAATTTTTAATAAACACCATGTCAAGGAAAAAATTTAAGAATTTAACAATGATGGGTGAGCTCTTCCCCCACACTCATGCCAGATAGTCTAGAGTAAAGTTTTGTGTCATACATTTTAGGCTCATTGTTCTGTTTGCTTTTTAAATTAAATATTTACATTTACTCTTATTAATAACATCTTTAATGAAACACAGGAAATCTCTTCATTACAAATCTTCAGCGTGACAGACTTTTTCTTAATGAAATTTGGTAGGTCACAAGGAAGCTTGAGTTCGTTCATGAGCTAAATAGGATAAATAGTAGGGTGGTATTATTTGAAATTTCAAGTGTGAATAAAACAATTATTTTTAATCAAGCCAGCATTATATTTAATTTAATGATGTAAGTCTAAAAAGATTTATTTATTGAGATATTATACAATCAAGAAAGAGGGTCTTATCTGAAACCGAAATTTTATTTTAATGATCTTGAAGCCTCAATTAGTTGTTTAACTTCATGAAATTTTTGGTTTGAAAAGGTTTGCAGAAACCAATGAAGACGGATAATAGAAGGTATGATAGTTCTATATTCATTGGTTGTGACAATAACCTTTTAAACTATTCATGAAATTTGCTCACATTTAAATGCAAATCTAAATGACATTTAAATAAGATCTAAACTGAGCTAAATCTATCGATAGGTTTGGGGGTAATTATAACATGTAAAATAGAAACATTTTTTTACCAAGAGGCTCAGGAATATTCATACAAAAGTAATTTTGCGACCATCAGAATCGCTTCAAAACTGAAATTTCTTTATTTATCCGAGTATTCAAAATTGCGGCCCATAAGAAATAAACAGATGGAAATTTTCCATAGAACAAGTAATTAAGACAACTATGTCAATGAATTTTACTTCCATCATGATCTATAAATTGTATGCCTACTCCTAAAGAGGCGGCAACACAAGATACGAAACTAGTAAGGTGAAAAAAAGTTAATTTAAAATTTCAATGTTATAATTTTGTCCTTTTGCCTGTTTTACCTAATTAAAAATAAAAGGGCAACAGTGAAGAAAGATGAAAAATTCAGTAGCTTATGAACGGAATGACTAAAGGACTGGGTTCCCCGAAAAAGAAGAAATTCTGAAGAGGCTTCAGCATAAGATGTGAAACAAGTAGGGAAATTTAATTTGCCTTTTAAATTTTTTAGGTTTTATATTTTCAAATCAATCCAATGAGTTGAGTAATCTCCCTCCAAAAAATAAATCATACTATTAATTGGTCATTTATTAGAATATAATAAATAATTATACAAAATATTTTAATAATAAAATAAAAAAACACAGAAATAAAATTAGCAAACCTAAATTTTGTATTATTTTATAAAACATTTTATTCAATACTTTTATTAAATAAAAATTACATTATTTTTTATAAGGGGATATCAAGTTAACAAACATTTTTTGTATCGGATAATAGGTTTTCATATTTTAAAAAATTTATATACTTTGTTGGTAAGAAGTCAATCTCTGTTAGAATAATGCATTATATATATTATTCAGAAAACAAATTTTTTTTTTTCAAGGAATGGCTACAGCAATCTCGAATTTCAGATGAGAACAAGGGTTTTTTGCGACTACTGTGCATTTTAAGATTAAATTAATCCAGTTTACTGGATGACCACTGTCCTGCATAAGAGCCCTAGCATACTGTATCAGTTATTAGTGAGTGGAGGGGGGGGGGGCCGAGGGTTATTGATAATGAAAAATCATTAATACCTTCTTTATTGTTATAGTTTCAACAAAATTATAAAACATAATAGATCTAGAATTTATAACACTAACCTATGTATCAACATAAAAAGTGTGTTAAGAAAAATATTTATGAAGGCAACTTTGAGTGAGGGTTGGGTGGGCCCTCTTAGTTTAAAACATAGATAATTTTACAATATAAAATTTATTGATATTATATATATATATATATATTCAGATTTTAAATTTTGGTTTAGTAGGAAACCAAAATTTAAAATCTGAATGTGCCCTATTATTAGCATTATGGATAACATGTATAGAAAACACACAACATTACTAATTTTATTGAACAAAAATTATCTTAACAATACTCACAAGTACACACATAATATGACAGATAATTTATTCCTCCTGAATGACTTTCCACCTTTCACTTCAAAAGCACTGCCTTCCTTTTCATAACTCCTTCTTACTTTCCCATCTCCCATTTTCTTTTCGTTTTTTAAACAGATAACTATTTCTTAAAAAATTACAGTAATGAGTTGGCTCATATGGTGAACAAGAATATCTCTTCCTTCACTGTTCTACACCTTGCCTGCATTTGTTACCAACACACACACACACAAATAATGTTGTAATAAATTATATCAAAGTTATATATTTTATGGTTCAGTTGAATTTTAAACAGATATATTTTTATTTACTCCAATTTACAAATACAATTATTTATATTTGTCAACTATAGTTATTACAAAGAAACAATGGCAATGGATGGGCATGTAGGAGAACTAGGAAGCCTTACACTGGAGAAATGCAAGGAGGAGAGGTTTGTTTTAAGCTAGAATCTGGGGGATTATGGGAATACTTCGAACAATGTTTACAATGTCACTGTTATTTGTATAGTAGTCAGGAAAATAAATAAAAATTTTAGATGATTTATATTTATGTAAATATAATACTTAATTATATTGTGATACTTCTATTTTGTAGCATTAGTAATATTTGTACCAAAGCTTATACAAGTATTTTGAATATTGATTATTTTGTAGTGTATATTGCTAAAAGGTGCTGAATAAGGCTTGAAATTCAGACTGAAACGTTGGCCAAAATAAAAACTCTTAAATGACAAATTTGTTTTTATTTTAAAACTCATTGAACAAAACCTGGTAATCTTACCCTATGACAGGCTTTATATGAATGGCAACTAACATCCTAATATTATTCTTTAGGCTTTAGATTCCTTATATTTTGGATTATGAATTAGGAGGGAGAATTAACCAGGATGAACCTGATGACAATTGAGAAGTTCATAAACTGAGACACCTGAAAAGGCAATTTTTGAAGGGCTATCCTGATATGGAATATAATAACACATATTAGGCTGAGACTGCCCTAAAATTAAGCAATCTGGATTTGAGGGTTTTGAAATTAATTCAAACAGTGAAATCAGACCAGACTGAAGAACTGTACCTCGATGTGAGGTTTTAGAAATACAAGGTTGGAGGGTAATTTGGTTAACAAGTGAGCTACAAGTAATATTATCATGGGATTGTGGGAGTTTTAATGGAAGTGATTATTTAGCCACTTGCAGAGTTACAGAGAAATTAAAGCTCTCTTTATTATCTCTTACATAGAAAAATATTACTACAGTTTTACACCCCAAAAGAGGGCAAGGGAAAGAATTTCTATATGCATGAAGCATATCAGAAATGAGAAAATTCCATTTTCCAAAAAAAGTAAGGGGGCGTATCAATCAGTAGGTGAAGGCAGAGATTCTGCATAAAAACCTAAGCAGGCATAATAATGGGAGAAATTCTACCTCAGGGGTAATAGTATTTAGCTATAAAACAAATAGCAGACCTTTTAGTCACTTCAAAACGATATACTTAACTAGAAATCATGATGGACAAAAAATTAAAGCAGATATTATCTCAGATAATCGTTCAAACAAAAATAAAGAATGCCACATATAAAGCAGTGATAAACAAGAGGAAAGATTACAGGGTAAAAAGAAGAGTTGAAAAGAAAGAAGAGGGTATGGAAGAGGAAGGAGCAGCAAGATACAGTACATATTCAAGTGGAAGGAGAAATAAGAAAATTCTATTCCAAGGTGAATGAAAGCAGGAAGCCATTCAAGCCAAGACACACTGCTTGCAGGGTCTCAGTGGGAAAAAAGAGGCCAAAAAGAAAAGCAGGACGGATTCCAGCTACCCTTTAAGGCGAGGGCACTGAACAACCAGGCAATGTGGAAGCACTCAGGAAGCTGAAGAGTCACAAAGCACCAGAAATGGATGACCTTCTAGCCGAGCTTTTAAGTACGGAGGAGGACTGATAAGAGCCCTCCACAACCTCATTATGGACTTCTGGACAAGGGTAATTCTACCGGATGGATGGAGGAAGACCTTAATTTGCCCGGTTTAAAAAACAAAGGAGATCCCTTTCAGTGAAGTAACTATGGGGCATATCTCTCTTTTTTGGGCATGCAAGGTGCTCTCGACCATTCTGTTGGGCTACTACTATCATTCACTGAAAGAGAACTATGGCCAGAGTGGATTCCAAAGAGACGGGTTGAAAAACAGACCAAATATTTAGTATGAGAACAATATTGAAGTAAGGATGAGAATTCTGATTCACAACCCTTCACCTGTTCGAAGATTTGAGGGCTATCTATAATAGCATAAATGGGGTAAGCTTTATAAAGGCAGTTTAACATCCCTGAGAAGTTAGTGAGGCAAATCAAGATGACCATAATGGGTCTCGAAGGTGTGGTGCAGATACTGGGGATCGGTTCTCAAGCTCCAATCAGAGAGAGATGTTCGACAAGGGAATGTTTTGTCTCGCCTGCTATTTATCTAGTCTTTGAGAGGAAAATAAGATATTTTGGCATTCAAACAACTGGAACCATAATTAATAAGGGTGAATGAGATGACATTGACATGATTAGGCACTCACCTCAGGGGGTTGGAGATGCCTTCATCCTCCTGGTAGAGGTGGTAAGAAGGCATGTTCTTATAATAAACCACAATAGATCAAGTATATGGTAGCTGAGCAGCACCCAACACACCTAAGAGAGACTGTAGATTTTGGTACCTATCACTTTGAATAGGCCACTTAGTTTAATTACCTTGGATCCCAAGTTTCCCGCAGTAATTATATAAGTGTGGAAATAAAACATAATATATTATTCGCCAATCAGTCTTACTTCAAACTGAAGCAACACCTGGCTAACAGGGAGTTGACAAGAAGAACAATGATCCTGGTGTATAACAAAATATCTGCCCAGGCCTTACTTATAGTGTGGAGACCTGGACCTCAACCAGAGTCGAATGCCAGAATCTCCTTGTTTTTGGATATTTATATGGTTTTTGGAGCAGATCTCACTCATGATGGACCAATCAGAAAGTCTATGATCTCTATGGCAAGTCTGATATCTTCGCTATTATCAAGTGAATAAGACACAGATTGGCTGGGGATGTAGCACACATGGACGAAGGAGGTATCCCATAGAGACTGCTCACAATGACTGTCTATAGAAAGAGAAGAGTTGGTTGACCAAAGCAGTGCTGGATAGACTATGACGCCAGGACCCTGGGGGTTCGCAACTGGATTGCAGCATCACTCCGACCCCAAGGGAATCAATAGCTACCCAAACCCAGGAAAAATTAATTGCAACCAAACAGATATCGGCCAATAGAATTGAAAAGCAGTTTATCCAAATTATTTGAGGAGATGGTCAAAAGGCGTTTGATGTGAGAGATTCTCCTATAAAATATGGACACCTCAAAAACATTTCCAAAATTGACCAACTGGTAACTATAAAAGCTGAAATCCCCAACACATAAGTGGAATATGACTCCACTGAATCAATTGGAAAAATAATAAATCTACTGAAAGAAACTCATCTGTTACCCAAAATAGAAACATCTACCAAGGGGGCAAGCCCAAATAGCATATGATGAAAACAAATGACAAATCTATTGTATAAGTCAAAATAATTTACGCATAATAGTGTCATTTTTCTATGAATAAAAGTATGTGTAAATACTGGTGTGTGTGTTAGTAAAAATCACTTTTTTAAACATTAATATGTATGTGTACATTACTCTAATAAAAATTAACAGGCAAGAAATTTAGTCTAAGATATTAAGTATTAAGCATTTAAACTTTTTAAATTTTATATAAATAATAACTCCAATTTACAAATACAA
>KZ808009.1:248776-273477 GCA_000696205.2 Oncopeltus fasciatus
AAAAAAAAAAAAAAAAAAAAAAAAAAAAAAAAAAAAAAAAAAAAAAAAAAAAAAAAAAAAAATATTACTAAATTTCATAATTGAATGTTGTTTTTTTTTTCATTTTATACCCCATTACATTGATCATAATAACCAAATTTTTTATTTTCATGGTGTTTATATAAGTGCCCACTTCACTTTAAATGGAAAGGTCAATCTTTGAATATACGTCATCTGCATAAAAGGAAAATTACAAAATTATTCAATCATGTATGGCACAATATTGTATAAACTCAGGATGCAGAAAAAATGAATTCTGTAAAATTTTGTAGCATACCACTGTTATGTTAATTACGATGAAAAGATTGTAGCTTCTGTTAGGGATACCAAAGTAGGTTGAATATATTGGTTCCTGAATTAATAGAGGCACAGTTCCCATGATATATTTAATCAGAGGGGCATTGTTTCCACATTAATATTTAATATTTTTAAGAGTCCCAAGCTCTCTAGAATTGATTCTCCAGAATCAACAGACAATAAAATTAACCACTATTTATTAGTTCAAAGAAAATATCCAGCTTCTTTGGTTGGCAGACATTTTTAGGTGTTATAATTTTCATTACACACTAATCTTTTAGATTGTAGTTCTTTAGTCATACATTATTTCTTTATAATTCAGATAATCCTATTAATGGTAATAAGAACTTCTTTCTCTTATGAGGGTGAGCTGCTCCTCCATGCAACAGACTTGTTCTTATGGAGAAGTATGACAGGTATTACATTACGTTCTTATTTGTTTTTTGCTAAGTAGAAGAAAAGTCTGCATTACCTTTATTAACATGAGTTACTGTTATCTATTGTAGTCATGTTAAAAAAGACAGGTAATTGTGGTTGGCTAAAGAAACGGGCATCAGGGATTGAATTAGAATTATTTTCTTTGTGGAATCGAGATGTGAGGGTTTAGTCTTGGCATTTTGGCCAGTACTACTCTTTGCTGTCTATAATGCTGTCTTTCATAAGGTAACTTTAGTTGTTTTAAAATAGTATTTTTCTGATAAATCCTTATTTTGCTGAATGGTGCCTTAGAATTACATGAAGATATCTATTTGTATTAGAGGGTTTTCCCTAAGCTGTGTGGCCTAATATTCTATTCTGTCTCTCAGTTAATGAAGTATCTAAGAATGGTAGTGAGATATCTTTTCCAACATTCACTTTAAATTGTATATTTGGAGAAATAATGTTGAATCGTGATTAGGTGAGAAACACTAGATTTTTTTTACCACACCATTATAGCATTTGTATGGATATACAATTTAATACAGCAATTAAAAGATTAAAAAACTGTCATTCTTAGTTTCTAAATGTCAGTGAAACAAGATGGATTATTAGGCCAGTCAGCCAACATGTTAAATCTACTCACAGACTGATATTACCATATTCTCATTATTATTATTAGCACAGAAAACAAAACAATTCCTAAAAGAGCTACTAATGTGTCAGGATCACTCATTTAGAAACAACAATGACGTAGAATGGCTTTATGACAAATAACAAATTTTGCAGAATCAGAGAATGTAGAAGTATCAGGATCTACAGAATACAATACTCTTGAGCAATTGAATATGCAGGGCAAACAGCACTTATCTTTATTAAGCCAATATATATTTACTAGACTTAAGGAGCACATTAATTGCATTTAAAAATAATAAACACATAACCAGCCATAGTGTCTACTATGCTGAGAAATGATCTCACTTCTATAGCCATTAATTACACACAACAAACAGTTTAAAAAACCAAGGCCTTATTGAAAATTGGTAAATATTGGCAAAAATCACTTAGGAAAACATTTATAAATCATAATTCTCAAATAGCATTCATGAAAGAGCAAAAAATAGTACTCTACATTGCTTAAAAAACTTATGGAAATACTACTCAGAACTTAAGATAATACACCAGGCCTTCCATATGTATTGAAGCTCATGAGGACATTATTATTGACCATATTAAGGACTTTGGTCAGTATATATATTGACCCCCCTTCCCTTTAAACCCGACCTCATCACAGAAGAAGACCAGCATAATAAGCAAGATCTGTTACTATAAAAAAAGTTATGGGTAAAACTGGATAGATAGGTTTTAGGCTAAGTACAAATACAATTTAGAAATGCATTTGCTGAATTTAATTTTTACTTAAGAGGGAGAGGGGAAGGGGAGGATCCTCTGAAAACTAGAAAAGGAAAAAAGAAATAGCTAGAGATGCATTCAGTCCTCAGTCATTGAGTTTGCCTGCTGGAGTAATAATTTCCTCTGCTTACAGAGTTTAGCACACTGAAGAGTGTTTTGCATCAGCATAGCAACGGTGAGAGGTCCAACTCCACCAGGAACTGGTGTAATGTAACTTGCTCGCTCTTTTGCTTCTGAAAATTTTAATAAATAAATTCAATTGATTTAATTATTTAAAAACTATTTAGATAGATAAGTTTAAAGCAAGTAAGATAAATTCTGAAGGTCAAATCAGATGTTAAATATAATTTTTTGAAAAATACACCATTTCAGGTAAATCTTTATTTTTAATTATATACTTTTATTGATTAAAATAAAAAAGTTAGAACATAGACTTTTGTAATGAATCAATAAATTTGATAAAGCTAAATCTCCAGAAAATATTAATAAAAATTTTAATTTTAGGGTTAAACATTCATGCTTTCCAAAGTAACCATACCAAATTTGATATTTACTATAAGAAAAAAAAAAGTATTAAATTAACTAATATTGAAATCAAGTAATGCAAAATAGAGGATTAATTGCATCAAAATTGAAGTCAACTTACAAACTTAAGCTGAGAGTATTTGATCAAGATATTTCAATAGCTACTTACTGTCAAACTCAATGTCTCCAACAATTTTTTGTTCAGTTCCTTCTTTTATTAAAGATATCCCCACATCAATCACAACAGCTCCTGGTTTAATCAAATCTCCTTTTATCAAACCTGGCTTTCCTGAAACCATAAAGAATTTTTTTTTTTTTTTTAAACTGATAAATCAAATATAACTATCAAATGACAAATAAAAGTGAGTGAATAAATCCCAACCTGTATCACACAAACGGTATGTTTTTTAAAAATCATAAATAGACATGAACACTGGTAAACAACAAATTCATATCAAATTTTGTACTATACTTTGTACAATAATTATCAGCAAGTTCTAAGATTTTTTTTTTTTTTTACTCTGTCACGCAGGAACAACTTACACTAAGCAAATTCTGAATTATTGTTCTTAATGAATATTTGTACTTGAACTATTCATCTTATTTAATCCACTACACTTTTAGAACATATCTTTTATTAATAAGAAAATATAAGTTCACTTTAATTGCTCTGTACGTATTATGCCTGCTGAAGCAAAAAAAACATTTTTTTCTCTAAGTGTAAAATATTTTTTCCACTTCGATTTATATAATCTTTCTTAATAACAAACTAACCGTTTTATTTTATTTTTAAAAGTGATACTCCAAATTTTGCTGAGAAAAACAAAAAAGGGCCCAAACTGCAGAAATTAGCAGAAAATGGCAATATAACATTTTTACACCATGTAGATATTACTCTCACCTACAACAGAAACAACAAAATCACTTCTTTTAATAAAATGCTCAAGGGATGATTGGGAAGTTTCAATATTACACACAGTCGTAGTCATATTAAATCCTGTAACATAATAATAATAATAATAGAAGCATGAGTATCGGGGGGGAAAGTTTAAAATTATATAAATCACACTCAAAACCCATCAGGAAGCTCACCATTGAATGGAGAACTCAACATAAAAAAAAGAGGAAGACCAATATATTTAGAGCAGCCAACAAGAACAGCTTCCCTCCCTTTTGTTTCAGCATCTGAAATAAAAATATTGAAAGATGCATTAATTTCACAATAAAGAACCAATAATAAAGCTTAAATGATAAAAATAAACTAAGAGTAAAATGAATAATGTTTTGATTAATTTTGAAATATTTGGTCATATATTTTATTAGAGATATTTTAAGATTTTAGCTCTCATTTTGCCCCTTTAGCATCATACTTGTATATAATTGTGTACCTCATAAGAACTGGCAAAACCTACATTTCAAAATTATGTAAAAGAATACTTTAGCAAATAGCAAATATATTTATTAAGACTCAAACCCTCTCCAAAACATCTCTTTAAGGAATAACGATTGGAGATAACTAAAGAAGTTGGACTAAACAAATAAAAATGTCAGGTCTATTTGATTCAAAACAAACCTACAGTATAGTAAAATATAAACCAAAAAGTAATAAACTGATTTTCATTAAATTTTTATTGTAATTTCTTTATTATCCTATATGTTTCTTTAAAGCCTGATCCTCTGCTCAAAAGGTCATCCACAAACAGGTAATTAATTTATTGAACCTAAAAAATTTTGCCAAGAAATGCTCTAAAGACTCCTTGAGCATTAGAACAGGACATTTTGAATTATATTCCCAAATTTTTTTTTTTTTTTTCTAATAGAATTTTTGTCATGATTATGCTGGTATTCTTCTAAAACCTGAACAATGACTTATAGACTACATTTATTTACTACTTGAAATTAGGGAGTTAGGCTCACTACTTCATTATAGCAAAAAGTTTAAAAAAATCAAGAAATTCTATTATAACTGAGGAAAATGTAACTTTTTAGAAATTATTTAAGAAAAAATTACTTAAAATTTAAGGGACAATTATAATGGGCAAGACGAGTACTTGTAATGGAAATTAAGATTAGAGTTATAGCTTTGTTTATGTACTGATATGAAGTGCTTTTAATTACAAATTAACTTAAATGAATTATAAACACACACAACCCATTACTATTTATACAATCTTATATTGCTATTATATAATATATTATTTCAAATGTCATGAGACAATAAAATTCACAATAGAAAAGGAAAAAATAGATCTTCAAAGTTTCTAAACTTAGAAATAACTAATGACAATAATAATAATAACATAAGCCCACATTAATAGATACCTCCATAAACAGCTCCTATGAATATTCAAAGACTAAATAGAAACATTACAATTTTTATGTGTACCAAATCCTGAGATTACTTTTATCTACTAGTTACTATATCCATTTAAATTAATTAATAAGAGATTTAAATAATTTAAATGTTAATTAATAGAGAGTGAGCATAGACAAGCAAAAAAAACAAACTAAAAGTAGGAAGTGCATCTTCTTCATTTGAAATTGTATTTTATATTATTTTAGAGTGTTTCTATATGTGCATACAGTGTGTGTGTGTGTGTGTTTGTTTGTCTTTTTTGAGGGGGCAGGTATTCTGACTCAACACATATTGCACTCAACACAAAAGCACCAATTGTAATGTGAAGCCTTTAACTGTAGATTCTGTCTATTTTCTTCGACCAAAATTTTAAACTGACCCATAGATGGGACAACCATAATCTACTTTCAAGTGAATCAGATCATAAAAGACTCTAAGGATTGCTTCAGCAACTGCTCTCCACTTGAAACTGAATAATACTTTTATGATATTGATTCCTCCTCACAGCATTTAAAGACACTATCGTTAGGGTCTCTCCACTGTGAAACGGAATCAAAAAGAAGCCCCAGAAAAGTATGGCTATTTTTGAAAGTAATTGGCAGTCCATTCAATATAAGGTTGGATGCATTCGAGTCACGCATGCTATATACACATACGCATACATACACCCATGTGTGTGTGTTATATTTTATAATGAAATAGCTTTTGAAAAAAGTGAAAACTAAGTAATCACATACTAATATCTTGAAGAATTTCACGTACTGCCATAGCAGTACAAGGAATTAGTCCATATTTTTCACCCAAAGCAAAATCTCCTAAATTACTGGAATTTAAACCATCCACATCCTTGTACTTGTTTATAGAGTCCAAAAGGAATTTTTCATTGATATGTTCAGGAAGGGGAAGCTGAAAAAAAAAAAAAAAAAAAGTAACAACCGATGCACCTTAAAAAATACTCTTAAAATTACTCCAAAAATAAAATATTAATAAAGTTCTGGGCACATGGGGTTTAATAATCATTTACATTTGACACTTAAATTGTCATAAATATTGAGAAAACAATTTTTAACAAGCACAAAATTAAAGAAATAATTATATTTCCATTTCTATTCATAGAAGTGAGTGCTTTTTGAATGGTGAATTTTTGAAAAAAAAAAAAACTTAGAGCTATGCCATTTAAAATTTAAATACAAATTAATACCCATTAATTATCTACTACAGCTCTATACAATTAAAGGGTGGTAGTGTTATGTTGTTTTTTCCAAAGACATAGGGCTAAATCTCTTTAACATAGTATAAAAAAAAGTGACTTTTTATTGTCTGAGTTCTTTTAAATTTAATTTCTTTAATTTAATTCTGACTTGAAGAAAACAATTTTGATTAACAATGAAACTTTTACTTGTTCCTATACCACTGTTAAAAAATAAACATTATGAAGATATCTTGATACTTCTTTGAAAAATTTGTATGATTCCTACAAACTTATTTACATTTTAACATAATTATTTCAGTTAAATAGAAAAGCCACAGCAGTATTAACCCTTGAATAAAAATATTCGTATGAACATGTTTTTTTAAAAATTGTATTCACTGATTTATAAATTCAATAATTGAATCTTTTAATTTATGAGAATTAAAAGATTCAATTATTATTAAATGAAATAATAAAACAAAGAATACCACATTTTCAATATTAACTAGATATTTAGATAGATAGCATAAGTTAAATATAATACTGAGTTATGAATTTATACTTTCATGGTGACGGAGGGAACAGGACTGTGAGGTTCAAACAGAGGATAAAAAATAAGGGTGTAAGGTACCCCCTCCCCCCAATTTTTTATCATTAATTCTGTACTTAACTTTATTTTCCACTTCTACGCCTTCTGCAGATTTCCCCATTTGGCAACTCTCCCCTCTGGCGCTCATGACAATGAGTGATGAATTTCTTCACATATATATTCTCTCTATTTCCTTATACATTTTTACACACTCATTTACATATTATCCTGTCAATTTTCATCACTTTTAATTAGTGACTGTTCTATTTTTTTCTCTTCCCTCGACATTTTAATTCTGATAAAAGACCAGAAATTGGCTTGCTATGCAAGACAAAATGTTGGCAAATATGTAATAATGGAGTGCTTTTGACCATAGAGATTATTAGTAGAGAATTTTGTTTGGGTTCCTCTAAGGTTAATAAAAAAAAATGAGTATTTTTATTATCTGCCAATGTTTCGGCTCATAATAAGCCATTTTCAGAGATATCATGAAGGCGAAAAGAGACGTATTGTCTCCTGGATCAAATTTTCATGATGACTGATCCTCTCTTGTCATGATAGATGGGTTACAATATAAGCCGAAACATCGGCAGATAATAAAAAATACACAATGTTTTATAATTGTATTTTTTGGATCAACCTTGACCAAAACCCAACAAAATTTCTCTATCTATAATATATACATTTTGAAGAAAATGGTGTTATTTTTTTATCAATATTTTAACTGAACCCCAATAAAATCTCCACACACAACAACTTCTCCATAGAAGAAGTGTGATCCATTTAAAATTATACAAATTTATCTATACTCACTCTAGCATTAGCAACTTTAAAATAGAGAAACCATTAGAATTTAAGCTTCTTTTTGCACACTGTTGGATGAGTTTATAAATGGCTGAAATCGATTGAGAAGATTGAGGGTCTACAGAGTAAATTTTAAAAATCAACATCTTCATTATTGCTAGCAATAGTTTTCTTTAACTCTAAAGTTACAAAAACAAAATTATAGAACACAGTAATGTCCAATTTAATTGTTTCAACATTTATAACTCTACGACATTTTAATAAAAAATGCACATTAAGGAAATGATTAAGATTGTAACTTTAAGCAGACCCCCTTATTTTAAAACTAGCTCCAATATTTAGACTTTTTATCACAAACTGTTCAACAAATTCATTTTTAAAAGCAATCCAATTTATTGAGAGAGGAGTTTACAGGATGACAAACTCTCCCTTCTTAACCCATCTATCTTATTCACACTAAACTTAATTTATATTAAAAGTCCCTCTCCCCACCCACTTCTCTTTTAAAAAGCCCCTAGCTTCCTTGTTGGCATAAAAATAAATTCTCAAGAAAGCTACAGTAAAGTACTTATCAGCTCTCCTAAATATCAATAGGTAAATTCACTATTTTTAGTACAAGAGAACAGAATAAAAAATCTAACTGTCCCAGCCAGGACGTGCACCTGGATCTCCTGCTTTCCGGGCCAGTGCGTTTCCATTTACGCTACCGAGACAAATCTGATAAGTTATTAAATTCCCCGCACTAGTGTCGAGAGTCTAACCTCCGAGGCAGACGAATATATCATCTTATAGCTCATTATGAGCTAAAAGCTTTTAAATGACTCTCTTTATTTACTTTAAAATTTTAATTTTATAAATATTCTTCTTTTGTGGTTTTTAATCCCACATAAATTTTAACAATTTATAGTGCAAGGTAACAGAATAAAAAATCTAACTGTCCCAGCCAGGATGCGAACCTGGATCTCCTGCTTTCCGGGCCGGTGCATTTCCATTTAACCTACCAAGAACAAGTCCGATAAGTTATTAAATCTAACTGTCCTGGCAGGGACAGTTAGATTTTTAATTATGTTCCCTTGCACTAAAAATTGTAAAAATTTATGTGGGATTAAATACCTAAAAAAAAAAATATTTATAAAGGTAAATTCACTGTTTGACTTCCTGGGCAAAGTAGCAGTCATTCACTTAAAGAATAACAATACCACAAAATGACAATTGAAATGTTTCAAATTTCTCTAATTCAAGATAGCTCAAGAGTTCAAGGAAGAGATCAACAACTCAAGGAAAATGTCATGGCCAACTCAAACTTTTATTTTTAGAAAAAATAAAGCATGATTTACTAAATGTTTTGAGAAAAAAGAAAACTCTATTAAATATTAATATTCATTTGTGTCTTATTTATTTGTAAACTATTACCTTTTAAAATAAATTTTTCCAATTAACATGAAAATCGAAATTATAATCCCTGCTCCCACAAAATTTGATGATTTTAGCTATCATTCTATATTCCAAAACAAATAAAACATGAAAATAAACTGAGTGATACATGGGAATTCCCATAAATATTGAATTGAATTTCACAATTTCCAGGTTTTTTTTTTAATTCTGCATGTAGCTGTTAAATATAAAAAGGAAAGCCCAGTTGTTTAGGTAACAAAATTGGGCCTCTAAGTATGGTGGACTAGATAAGTCAAGAACAAGTAAAAAAACTTCCATTTTTTTTAACATGGGACAGGCATAATATTTAGCTTAGACGAATTATGAAAATAACCAAGATTTTTTTATTGATAAAAAATTAAAATTTCACAATTAAGAGCAGAGGTTTCCCTAAACAATAATTTTTATTTAAGGATCCGGAAGCCACAATGAGCTGCCTTTTTTAATGTAATTATGCCCCTTTTTAATGCAGAAAAAAAGAAATGAGCTAACAGCATCTTTGAGCCAAATAAGACCAATAAGAAAGAGGTATACATTTATTGTAAAATTTATTAAGACTCATTTATTAAATACTCATTAAGTACGATGCTAAGGGATTCACTTAGTTAATGCAGTTCCAGACTTTTCTCTTCATTTCATTTTATACGAATAAAAAAGCTCATGTCTACAGCTTTCATAGGAAAATAAAACTTTGAATATTTAATCAGTTTACAGTAAGAAAATGTATTTATTTCAAGCCAAAAATTTAATTTAATTTTCACTGGTATTTTTGAGTAAAGTGAGAAAATAAAAGTAATCATTTAATAAACTCTCTCCCCCCCCCCAGGCTTTTTAATAGGATTTAAAAAAATAGCTTTGCCAACTTACAATTTTGGGTAGTGTTTGACCCTCCTCTACTCCCTCTTCTCTACAAGCATGCTATACAAAATACAAATAAACTTAAGTTGTAAGAACAAACCTGAACAAGAATTGCATCAACAGTATCATCAGCATTTAAATTGTTGATAATATCAATCAATTCATCCTGGTTTACTGAGGTTGGGCGCTGTACCACAAATGATTTGATACCTAAAAAAAAGTTATTCTTGAACTTATTAATAACAATTACTACTACTAAATATTAATATATTTAATAGTAGTAATTGTTATTAATTATAATTACAATTACTTATCAAGAAACTTTTATTATAAAAAAGCGTCCAGTTGAAACATTCGTTGATCCAAGTAGCTATTTTTCTACAAAGTGGTCCCATACAAGAATTAGATAGCAATTATGAAAGTTTAATTTACAGCTAGAAAATTGCTTGCAAATCAGATACTGTCATTTAAGCTTTGAACTAGCAGATCTCTTAATAAGATTAAGTAAATCCTAAACCAATATTTTCAGATTTTTGAGTTTTAATCAATCATTAATGGACTCAGACTACTACCCACACTAACATACATGTATATATGCACATTTATCATTTTAGTATGAACAATCTTTTAAGTTCTACACTATGGCTTTCCCCTTATTTCAAAACATGTCTCTCTAAAATCAGAAAAATAATTTTGAGAATTTTTTATTTATTTATCAGTTAAATAATAATGCCCAATTATTTAGTAATGCTATAAGAAGTCCCACTTATTTCATAGGCTATTTTCTAATAAAAATATATAAGTATTATATTTGTATTTCCTCTAGTGTATAATTTGGGATCTAAGCCTTAAAATTTCAAATAATTAATATTTGTATGTGATTTTCCATAACTTAAAATCAAAACAATAAATTCATTGTATTAAAAAATAACTGCAAACATTGGTGTTTCGAGGGACAAAATGTATCAAAATTATAAAACCCAGAGAAATTTTAAGAAATAAAATTCAATCATATTGTGATACAAACTAAATTTGACAAAAACTTATAAGGATAGTGTGGATAATTTGATTCACTACCTAAAATTTTATGGGCAGCCCCTTCTCCAAAATTTACAGATAACGATTAATTTAAAGCATCAATATTAAAGCATGAATATTAAGGATCCTTCAGTTTCAAGTCTAGAACCAGACAACAATCAGTGCTTAAAAAAATCTCAGAAAACTTTTCCTCTCCCCTAAATATTCAGTTTTTAATAACTATGCGATGGCATAAATTTAATAAAACTCCATACCACATTTATTGGCAGCCTTTGACTTGTTTGTCACATAAAGCTTACTAGCAGGGTCATCGCCAACCAACACAACTGAAAGAGTAGGGCTTCGATTTCCTAAACCAATCCATTTATTAACATCAAATTTCACCTTCTCTAAAAGTTTTCTAGACATAAGTCTTCCATCAATAATCTGAGATCTACTACTATAAAAAAAATAACAAAGGTGTTAATATGAGAATAACGTATATTTCTGTATATGTGCCACTTGAGAAGGAGTCAGCACTTACCAACAATCACTCTTATCTAGTTCCCTTATTGCCGAAGAGTTCATAATTGTTCTCATAAAAATTCTAAAAATAAATTATCATATTTTAAAACGTTACTTAAAACAATTAACATCAAATAATTAAATAATGTTGTTTATTACTCATAAAAAAGAGACCGGCTAAGCAAAAATGAATTACCAATTTTAAACATATCTGTCAATGTTATACTCTTTTGTCAATAGATGGCAGTAGTTCTTTTCATAGCCGAAGGAGGTTTGAGTATCCAAGTACATATTACATTACGTCACATACAATTTAGTCACACTATCCTTTAAACTTTATTGCTATTGACAAGCACTTGGAAAATAAAGTAGCAAAGTTTATCAAAACCAACATATTCGGTGGTTAAGACATATATCGGCTCTAGTACAGGCGTTATCTGCTACGAAATGCTTTACTCAGCTGGCTCTTGGGATGCTAAGATGGGGTTGTAAGTCCTCGCATCTGAAGATTCCATCTTCTATGACATAGGGACTACAGAATTAGGATCAAAGAGTCAAAGTAACATGATAGTCTATTAGAGATAAGGGGAAGGTAAGAGGCGGAAGGTACAAAGGGAAAGCGGCCTGTTTCAAAAGGGGGGCAATAAAAAGGACAAAGGAAAAAATTAAGGTTTTGTTGGGAATAAGTGACTTTTGGAACTGAGAAAAATGTTTGACAGGTTTATTAAGAAGAAGGGCTAATGGTTTTTAGAATATTGAAAATGTTTGAATAACAGGATAATGTTGTAGATAAATGTGAACGTTTCAGACAAAAAGCGTTTGTGTTCATAGTGTTCAGTGGAGAGAATGGTTAAGCTCTCGAAGTCAAATGTGTGTTGTCTGAAACCGTTCACATTAACCTACAAAACTATCCAGTTAACGACAGAACGGACATATAACAAATTTCTTCAACTTATTCAAACATTTTCAACATTCTAAAAACCATTAGCCCTCCTTCTCAATAAACCTGTCAAACATTTTTCCCAGTTCCAAAATTACCTATTCCCAATAATACCCTTCCTTCTTTCCTTCGTCCTTTTTATTGCCCTCTTTTGAAACAGGCCGCTTTCCCTTTGTACCTTCCGCCTCTTACCTTCCCCCCAACCCTTCTACCTCCCACGGTGTGTATTTGAAAAATTATATTTCCCCCTAATCATGGAAATGTGGACTTAAGGACAAGAAGTCCTCTCTCGTCTTCATGATAGGTACGTGTGGCAAATTAATGTTTTAATGTTATTCAATTATTTTTTCAATAAGTTGTTGTCTGCATGTTTTTAAAATTTTTTTTTTAAATCTCTTACATAGCTTTCTACATTCATACTTTTTATATCACTTTACATTATGGTAATTCTGTATTATATTAATGTCAATTATTATTGTTTTTTCATGACATTGTATTTCTACAGCCCTGAAGATGGCTTACAATGTAAGCCGAAACGTTGGCAGATAATCTTTTAAAAAAATAATACACTTTTTGGCATTAATTAAATATGAAAAAGTGAGCAACTTTACAGAACAGGAATATATATATATGTATATATACGGTATTTCCTTAACAAAATGAGATTGTGTCAGGTGTTTATATTCTTTCATAGAAATATTTGGTAAAACTAAATGATTTAAACTTAAAATTTGTTCCTTGATTAGCTATATGGGTAAGAATGAAAGGTGTTGAATCTAAAATTGTTGTTTAAAAGAAATTTATAGATGAAGGAGTGTAGTAAAGTGATCCATATTTTTTTTCTAGTAATATTTTGCTGAAAAGGAAATTTAATTTTTTTAATTGGGGGGGAGGGAGGGTGGTTATTCGGAAGCTTGCTTGCAGGTGGTAGGTCAGGATACTGATAAACATTTTTTATTGATTTCTTGTTATGATATAATACAAAATTCTTGAGTTAATTTCGTTGGCTATTTTCTCTTCCCATATTTTTCTCTGATTCCTATTTTATTAATTTAAAGCTAATAATTTTACTACTAGCTAATAATTTATTTGTTCTTACTTTTTTTTAATCATTCGTTATTTGAATTAGAAGCTAGATCAAGTTTTTATACAACTTAGTGGCGCTTTTTATTTTAAAATATTTTAATATACTTCTCCTTTTTTAATCCATATATTTGAGTATCGATAACTGTAATCGATTGTTAGAGTTAATTCAATAACCTGCGAGAACTAAACTCCAATAGCAAATGTCTACCTCATATTAATTTATGTCTGTTGGTTGTTGCTTCTTTGTTTTAGTGTTTATTTTGGAAGTTACTGTGTTAAATATTATCTCTGGGAGGCTGTTTTTTATTCCTTAAAAAACTTTGATCTTTTCTTATAATATAAAGCGTGTCAAAACACGTGTTCCAGTTTTGTCCTAAGGAGATAAAGTTGTGGTTAAATTAAATTTCTATTGATGTTTTATTTTTCAACTTAGGAAAAATAAAAAGTAAATGAAGAAATATTTCTTTTGCGAATTTTGAATCAGGAAATGTCCAGTCTCTTAATTTAATAATTCTGTTTTGCCTAATTCTATCTATGATTAATTGACCCTCATAGCTAAAAAAAAGAACTCTTTCTAAATATGCTTATAAGGTCTATATTCTGAGAATGGGGAAAAAAAGATCTCGACAACAGTCTTCAAATGGAGTTGGGACTGGTGATTCTTCGGAATCTGATGGATCTCAAAATGTTGACAAATCTCAAAGTATGTTATTTTATAATTTATTTTACAATTGACATTAGATAATTGTCTAGTAGTGTTTTATTTTTCAACTGGAAGACAATTGTATTTTCTTATAGTTCATTATATTTGGTCATAAATTGATTAATGTTGAATTGTATTGTCTCTCAGGCTCATCTCGTCAATGCACTCATTCCACAAAGTCTATTGACCAAAACCAAGTTAAAAAAAATATAAATATTGAGGACATTGCCAATAATAATTTTTGTCAACATTGTTCCAAGCAAGGGCATTCTACCAAGGTATATAAATTAAAACTTTAACCTCACTCTATATATCTTGTATTTAATTTAATGTAATATTTGGTGTATTTAAGGGTGAAGATATTTATGTTTGTCTGAGATGTGGATCCAAGTCTTGCTCACTTGAACATTCAAAGGAACATCACAATGTACCTCATTCTGATCAACATGCGCTCTCTTTCAATTTGAATGATAAAACTGTTTGGTATGAATTTTTACTTTGCTCTGTATTTTATTTGAATCTGTTTTTTTTTCATTCAAGTTTTGCAGGCCAGAGAGCAGAACCTGGCTAGAGAACCTTATTTCCAGTTTGTTTTTTGAAACTAAATTTTTTTTTTAAATAATTATTATTTAGTTTTACTTATGTATATTTTGCTCAATTCATTTTTTTCTTAAATGCTTTTTATAATCATTTCTGGAATAAGTTTTGAAAGTATTATTTATTTGTATTACTTTTCTTTATATGAGGTTAGAGAGCCTTACTAACTACTACTATAAAGTTTATAAAATATTCCAGATCTGAGAATATCTTATATTCTCAGTCTAGTTATAGGTTAAATAGTACTTTTTGCTGCCTAGAGCACATTACAGGTCCGGTGTTGTGCATATAGTTTCATTTAAGGACACCTTTTGGGGCCTTCAAATATTGGGCACACTGCACTAGATATGTGTTTATAATTATTGGTAAGCTTGAATAGAGAGAGCCAGGATAACTTTCTTCGTGTGTAACAGGTAGTTAAAGAGCTTTACTTAACAACTATCTTAAATTTAAATTTTCTTCTCTTTGTCTCAACAACACTATAAAATTATTTGGCATTTGCCTCTATAAAATCTAAAAAACAGTAGAGAAAGTTGCATATTTTATTAGAGTCTTATGAAAACCCATATTTTTCATACCCTAAGAAAACCTAAGCTATTAATTTAAACAATATGATATTATATATTGCTTAGTTACCATATTATGTGCCCAACTCTACCCTTCATCACGACTTTAATATCCCTTTCGTCCAAGATCTCATCTCTATCTGTTTCAAGCTCTTCCATAGTAAACTCCAATTTCATCCTAATACACATGCCCAATCCCTGTCCATACCTTACAATCCTCCCCGGTGAATGAAACTATGATGGCCTCGCAACTTCCTAGGCCTTAATACCTAAACTTATTAGGAGTGGGGTCGATGGGCCCCTTCTCCTTGCACAGTGATTTTAGAAATAATTTAATTTATTTTATTATTATTTCTAATTTAATTTTTTTTCTATAGTAATTTTTTCTCTCTATGTCATCAAATTACAAGATGTTAATAACAGAATTAACTATGCTTGGGTTAATCTAATGAAACCCTACTTGTTGACACAGATGAAACCTCAATTTCAAGTTTTATCACTCTGCTTAGTTGTTTTAGCATTTATGAGCTTTATATGTAATGCTGGAGAAATTAGTCAGTATTTCAGCCAGGAATTAGAAAAATAAAATACTCCCAAATTATGGGGTAATTATTTTATTATTGCCAAAATTTCGACTACTTTTAAGTCCTCATCAAAGTGATAATTATGTATGGAGAGATGGAGATGATTATTGTCACATATCAAAATGCAGAACTAAATTCCTGCAAAACTAGTTTAGTTTGGCATTGTGATATGTGACCAAAAACCTTCCCCGGGGAGCTTTCCATACAACATTATCACCCTGATGATGACTTACAAGTCAATTCAAAATTTTGGCAATAATAAAATAGTTACCCCTATAATCTTAATATATTTGATTTTTCTAATTCCTGATCGAAACCCTGACTAATTTCTTAAAGTGTTACTGAAACAAATGGAGGCAGCTTCTGACATAGGGCTCACAATAAATGAAAACAAAACAAAGTACATGAAGATGAGAAGAACTGCAGGCAATGGGGCCGGACCACAAGTAGTCATGGGACCCTACACTTTGAAAGTATGGACTAGTTCATATATCTGGGGTCAATAGTAAGCAATACTAACAGAATATCAGTTGAAGTGAACCAACACATAATGAAGGCCATTAATTGCTAGTTAATTAGGGCTTAAGAAGCATCTTAAGAGCTCTGCCCTTACCAGGCAAATTATCTTACTTTATAAAACACTCATCAAGGCAGTCCTAACTTATGGGTCAGGGACATGGACCCTCAGAAGCTCAGAGGAAAGAGAAATAGCTGTCTTCGAACGGAGGTTCCTGTGCCACATTCTTGGAGCAGTAAGGGAAGGTGACAGATGGAGGAGATGGCATAATAGTGAGTTATACAAGCTCAGAGAAGCAGGTGTGATCTGTAACTGGAAAGAATTGACAGGATATGACCATATAGGGTAGAGAATCAAAGATATATTTCCATTAGAAGGAGAAATATAACTTTATTCTTACTGAGTTCAGTTCTGTAATTTGGGTATACCTTATAGAATCAAAGACTGGATAAAAAAATTTAACAATAGTCTGAGCTTGTGTTTGAGATCTCATAATAACTGTTTAAGATTCTGGGCTAATTTTTCTATGGATTTAAAAACATTTTTAAAACTACTTTAGGAGTAACTCATTAAAACTTCTACTCAACTTTGAAATGATAATTTATAATTATATAATTCGATTGATCAGTATTCAGAGTTGATCTGTATCCTTAAATTACAATTGAAAGATTTTTATGGTTCAACAGTTGCAATTGTTGAAACTCAATGACTCTAATTAAATGACACTGTTTTAAAATTTTACATGAAATATCAGTGTTTCTTGAAAAAATTATAGTTGGTTTTATATTTTTTCAAAAATAATTAAAATTAAAATATTTGTTAACTATAACTGAGAAGTTCTGGCAATTTACGAAGTTCCTGCATTACCGACTTTTAACATAATTTGAAATTTTTTGCTTCTATATGATTGCTGGTTGGTGGTGGTTTTCAATCAAAGTTGGTTAAAATAAATGAGAAATGGTCACAAACCTCCAGAGTTCTTCAATTAATTGTGGAGGTTTGTGACCATTTCTCATTTATTTCACCCACATTTAATTTGAAATTTTTTTGTTTACTTCAAAATTATGAATTCTAGAAGTTTTAGAAATGATTGTCTAAATAAAAATATGATTTTATTTGAAGCCTAATTATATTATTATTTTTTCAGGTGCCATGGCTGTGAGGTGAATATAGATGTATCTACCAATAAGAAATTAAAAGCCTGTGTTAATAATGTGGAAAGTATGCATGAAAAACATCTCAAAGGGCCAACCCCCAAGAATTCTCCAAGTAATAATTTTTCTGCTTTATAGTATTTTACTCCCAGTAAGATTCCCAGTAATTTTTTTAATACTCAATTTAAAATAATCTGAAAGTTTATGCATTTTATCTTGATTTCTTCTCATGATCATGTAGTAAAATATTGTTTTTTTTTCCTTATGTATTATAAAATCGATGTTTAGGCTTACATTGTAAGCCATCTTCAGGGCTTTTGAAATACAATGTCTTAACAATATCTTAATGACCAGAACCGACAAAGGCAATAAAATGATTATTATGGACAAGACTGACGATACCAAAAAAAATATTCACTCTACTTTCTGCAGAACCACATATACCTCTACCCACTACAATAGAGCACCCACATCACACAATTTAATAGCCATATTTAATTATAAAAATTATGTGACAAAATTCACTTAGATAAATACATACAACTTATTATATAGAACTCTCAAGCCCCTAGATGTTAAGGCTTCACTAAACACTGAACCCCCTCCGTCCCATCGTATCCAATATTAACTCTCCTTATTCCAAACTCAGCAAATACCTCCTTCAATCCCTCCAGATACTTAGCCAAAAAAAAAACCTTACAATTTAAAAAACTCATTTGACCTCAAAACACACCTTGAATCCCTACTTATTCCAAAAGGGTTACATTCTATGCTCCCAAGATGCCGAATCTCTCTTCACTAACATACCCTTAGACAAGCCCTTCACAATGTTGACAAACCCTGGACTACAATCCAAAACTTCTCTTACCCGATCCACTTACCTCGAGTCTCTTTTCCTTTGTTGTACTTCTGGCTATCTCCTTTACCAAGGAAATAACTATAACCATATTAATGGTCTGACTATGGGAAATAAAATTGCTCCTGATTTTTCCATTATTACTCTCAAAGACCTCCTAGACTCCATCCTTTCCTCCTTTCCAATTAAACCAAACCACCCTCACAAAACAATGACTTTACTTTCCCTTATATTCCCAAACTTTCAGAAAAAATTATGAAATCCCTTGGTAAACTTTCCCTAAGCCAAAGCTTGCTTTTTCCACTAATAACAAACCTAAATATATTTACACCCACCTCTACGACCCCTCTTTAACAAGACCAATGTCATATACTGAATTCCTATTCCGTTCCTGATTGCCATGGTTCCTACATTGGCCAAACCAAAAACCCTATTTCCCGTATAATCAAAAATCACAAAAATTATATTAACAAAAAACAAACTGCCCTCACAAAATATGCTATCCATGATGGACACACGTCTGATTTTGAAATCATTACTTTTCTTTTCACGAACCTTATGAATGCAAATGTCTATTATCTAAAACCAGATAAACTTACAGCACTATCCAGTCATCAACAGAACCGACATAGAACACATTTCTTCAACTTATTCAAACACTTTGAATGTTAGGTAAATAATCTAAAGGGTTATTGTAACTACCAATGAATATTATATCATACCTTCTGCAAACCATCTTCTGTTGGCGAGCGCTTTCAGACATTATCCATCCTCGTGACCCAATACATGTGTACACTGTCACTGTTTGTATTCAACTGCTGAAAGGATGAATAATGTTCGAAAGTGCTCGCCAACAGAAGATGGTTTGCAGAAACCAATGAAGACAGACAATGGAAGGTATGACAGTTCTATATTCATTGGTGGTGGAAATAACCTTTTAGAGTAAAAATTACATTCAATGACAATCACATGAGGAGAAAAGGAGACCAATGACACCACTATCAAATTATTACTTCGTTTGAGTCGACAGGGGGGGTTGTTAAAGTTGGAGTTGAAAGACAGGGTCTGTGCTAGTGGATTAGGATGTTATGGCAGTTTATTGTGGAAGTGGGTGAAGTGGGAAGAAATGAGGTCTTGAACAAAAGGGATATTAAGATCGTGTTGAAGGGATGAATTGGATACATAATAGAGAGCATTTTCAATTATTCTCAGGGTTTTGGATTAAAAGGACTGGATTCTTTGGATGTTGGAAGGCTTGGCGGCACCCCAGATTTCTACTCCGTAAGTCCAGATTGGTCGTAATAAGGTTTTGTAGAGCGCCAGTTTGTTCTCTATTGTAAGATTGGACTTCTTATTCATGAGTCTGTATAGCAGTCCATATCGCTGATTGAGTTCTTGTCTTTTAATTTTAGTATGTTTGCCCCATGTAAGTTGTGAGTGAAGATGAAACCCAAGGTAACGAATGGAATTTGAATGTGATAATATGTCACAATTTCAGGGAAGTATTTTTTTCTACATTTGGAAATTAACTTGAACGCATTTTGCTTCATTGATTTTATTCTCCATTTGCCTCACCATTGTTTGATTTTTTCGAGGTGATCTTGTAGGTTTTAGAAGCAATTTTAGGATCGGGATGAGAAGATAGGATGGCTTTGTCATCTGCAAATAGAGCTAAGAGGGTCCTTGGATGGGTAGGGATGTCAGCACACTGCTGTACACTACAAGATGTATAGGATAGGTCGAAGCACACTACTTTTAGGAACTCCTTCTTCCACTTGGTAGAAATCGGAGTAATCTAATCCTTGCCGAACCCTAAAGAAACGGTTGGATAACTAAGACTTAAGGAGTAGGTAGGTGTTACTAGGAAGTATGGATTTAAGTTTAAACAGAAGACCACTGTGCCAGACTCTATCAAATGCTTGGGAAACACCCAAAAAAGTTTCTGGGCAGTGCTCTTTGCTCTCAAGGGAAGAGGAAATGTAGTCTAACATACGAAACACTTGCTGGTCAGTAGAATGCTTTCTTCGGAAGCCGAACTGATTTGGGAGGATCTTGAAGGGTTCAGTGGAAGGCATTATTCATTTTAACAGTGTTTTTTGAAAACCTTTGAAAGTTTAGGAAGGAGGCTTATAGGACGATAGGATGAGGGGTTATGTGGTGATTTTCCAGGTTTGGGAAATAATATCAGAATATTTCCAGAAGAAAGGGGAGTGGGTAGTTCGGAATATGCAATTATAAATGTAGGTCAAGAATACATTTGCCCTCTTGAGAAGATTATGGAGAATTTGGCTGGTGATTAAATCATATCTGGGTGATTTGTGCTTAGGCAGATGAGAAATTATATACTTGACCTCGGATGGTGTTACTGCCTTGAGTGGCAAGGTCATAGGTAATGGCATGTCCAGGAACTCCTAAGTCTCCACGGCATTGGACAGCTCTAAGGGATCTGAATGAAGAGTAAATGTTTGCTTGAGGCGCTGGCCAAACATTTCGGCTTTGTCTTTGTCTGAAAAGGCCCAGGAACTATCTCCTCGATGCAAGGGAGCAGAAGCTTCATGGCTCTTAAGGATTCTAAGAGTGACAATCCAAAGGGATTTGTCTCCTGCTCAGAGGGTAGACAGAAAGGCATTAAAGGCCTTATTTTGTAAAACACCTAATTTTTTATGAGTCTGGAAAGATGATTAAAGTCTTTGAGGTCTGAGGGGTGTCTATATTTTTAGAAAAATGCTCTTGAGCGTTGTTTTGCTATGATGAGCTTTTAAGCGAATTTGGGAGTGATTTTTGAGACTCAGAAGAGTATTTGGTAAATTTTGGTTTGAGATTAGCCATATATGCATTGCTGAACGTTAGTGGTAAAGGAATTTACGACGTCATCTAGATCATCTTAGGTTCTCAGAGAACTTCTGAGGTCAAATGACTCTTCTATGAGAGTTCTAAACAAAAATCAAATTAACAACATTAATGAGGGAGGGAGGTAATTTATTTTGGAATAGGAATCAAGGATAACGTTAGGAGAACTGGGCTGTGGTCAGAGGAGAGCTTGTTTAAGTTTGAAGCAGAATGATGAAGAGGAGTAAGGTTTTTGCAAATGAAGAAGTCTAGGATATCAGGAAGGCGGTTCACGTCAGAGGACCGGACCAATAAGTGGGAGAGGAAGGACTAATTGTACTAAGGTTTTAGAATGATATCGCATTATACAGAGCACAGCCACGGGAGTTAGTCTCTGTGGGATCATATTTTACCCTCCACTCTGTGGGACTGGAGGGTAAAATATGATGGGTATAGGATTTCTTGATAAGAAGTGCAGTTCCACCATGAGCTTGCCCATTTGGAAAGATGGTCTGTCCTATGAGTGTGGTAGTAATTTTTAGATTATTTCCTTTAGTTAGTCATGTTTCTGTCAGAAATACTACGTATACATTTTTGTTGTTGAGTACTAGTTTGAGTTCTTCAGTGTGCATCTGTTAGCATTCCATAGGAGATAGAAAAGGAATTCTTGGATTGGGGAATCATGGTGTGGGAGTTGGTAGGGTCATTTTGGTGACCAGGTTGGTCAGAAGGGAAATGAGTGGTGTGATGAGGGAGTTAAGTTGTGAGAAGAAGGAGTGAAATAAGAAGTGCAGATCATTAGATGAGGGCAGAGTTGCGATGTTAGTGATAGTAAATCGCTCCCTCCTGGGTGGGGGATACGGTTGTGGTTGTGGCTCGTCTTGTCTGGGATGGTCCTTAGTTTGTTGATTCGAGCATTGGACAGTCCTGGCTCGACAACTCTGGAGGGCGGAGGCACTATTTTCCGGACTTGAGTTGCAGTCTGCGGTTGACGAGTAGTCAGGGTCTGCTGTTTCAGCTCCTTGTAAACCTGACAGCCCTTGTAGTTGTGGGTGTGATGGTGTTTACACTGTGTGCAGGTGTTTCGAGATTTTGGGCAATCTGCACTGATGTGAGCGCTTCCACATTTGACACACTGTGGAGTGTGTTCACAGTATGCTTTCATGTGCCCATACTCCTGGCACTTGTGACACTGTACTATATCTGATGGCTCGGTTTTCGATTCTCTCTATCTGATGATGAGGTTTCTCAACTCTTATTCTACAGCGGCAGGGCAAGGTCAAGCTATAAATGTCTTGAATATTGGATGTAGGCTCTAGGTCCACAAAGAACAGTGTCAGGGTTGTTTTGAACGCAGATATCTTCCCTTTCTAGGGTAGGTTATAACCACTTATATGCTCTTCCTGACACAAAATCTGAGATCAGTTAACTCCTCCTTGATAAATTCTGGCGAAGTGGTGTGGTTTAGATGTCAAATCACCACTCTTACAGCTCTCTCTTCTTTGAGCCGATAAGTGTGGTGCTGCACGTTCGTTTCCTTCAGGTAATGAATAATTTTTCTGTAGATATCTGGGTTGTCAGGGATTATTTTCGTGTCTTGTTGCCTATTGACACAAGTATATCTGTCAAGCCCCACTCTCTCATTCAGCTGGGAACTCATCAATCTGAAGTCGAGATTCCTCACAAATATAGGCAGATGTCAAATTACTCGAGTGACGGCAGGTCCGGAATCCATGTTTTCGCCTTCCAAGTCCTGAAGAACTTGAAAGGGGTTGTTAGTGGCAAATCTTGATGATGTGCGCTCTTTTGAATGGGTGTTCTTCTCCTGGTTTATGAATTAGGAGAACTTTATTATTATTATTATTAATTATATTATGTGAAGTATTGAAGGGTTTAAAAAAATAATGAAAAGTAAAGACTAAATGAGTATTAAAAAAAAAAAAAATGTTAAGTATAAACTATATTTTTCTTCTAGCAAATTCTTAAGGAATACAGATAAGTTCGATATTTTCTGCAATCCTCCCAATAAACTGACAGTCACTGAAACTGTATGCATGCATGGGTGGGTGTTTGTGTGTGTGTGTGTATGTCACGCACAATTTTAGTGACTCTTTTTCCAGTAGGGAGGATTAGGTGAAATGTCGAAGTTATCTGTCATGTGCATAATCCCAATAACTGCATTTCTGCAGAATATGCTGGAAGAAAATTATTGTTCATGCTTACTGTTTTGTTTAAAAATACTCATTTTGTCTTTATTTTTTAGTCTTTTTAAGCCCTTTAATATTTCACGTATTAAAAATTGTTCTCCATAAAATTTCTTTTATGTAGCTACTACTAACAAAGTTTGTAAATTGTCCCTTATCTCACCTTCCAAAGGATTTTTAATCCTTATCAATATACCATGATATTAACATATATTTCTTCTTCATAGAATCAACAACTGAAGAAACTCAAAATGAGAACTGTTTGCAAGCTGTTCCACTTCTACCTCAGAAAATGAAATCTCAGAATGTTGGTGTTAAGGTAATTTTTTTTATGTGGATTATTTCAGTTGACATTTATTATTTAAGAATCTAGAATATATATCTAGGTATAGATTCTTAAACATAATATTAAATTAATATTTAAGAATCTAGACCTATACATATTTTTTATCTTCTTATATGTGGAATAATATTGACAAAGTTGTTATTAACAGTAACAATAATAAAATATATTACACGTAATTTACTTCAAATTATTATCACCAATAAGTTATGTTAACAAGCTTACAAGGACCATAAATTAAACTTATGCCATTAGAGTGTTGAGAATATCTCTCTCAAGGAAATTACTGGAGAGGATTGGAGGAGGGTATAAACTCATTACTCATTAATATTAGAATTAAACTTTTCTATTAATTATTTGTTTTTAGATAATTTTACACTTAAATCTTTATATAAAATAACTTAAAAATTTTATATTTAGTAGCCACCTGTCAATAAAAGGCCCTATTGTGCAGCTTAATTGTCATTAATTAAAAAAAACAATAAAAAATCTGAATATACCTGCAAAAGTTGAGCCACCTAATTCATAGAACTCATTTAGAAAATGGAATGTACAACTTCTACAGAATATTTTTGATAGCTTCCTTTAAGTATTTCATCTGCCAGTGTAATGTAACACTTTACTTCAATTCCACTATTTCAGTTGGGGGTGGGCTTTATCTAGCAACAGTATGCGTGAATATAAAATCTCACACCATCTTTAATTAATGGAAGTTCTTATCACTGTAAAATACCTATGCCCGAATGTCACAATTCCTATTTAAGATAATTTTTTGGATTATAATTCCAAATATAGTTTGCAGCCTCTTTTTCCTCGTTACAAGAGTTTTTTACTTTGAAGTTGGTTATATATATAT
>KZ808010.1:6589-17590 GCA_000696205.2 Oncopeltus fasciatus
AAGAAAAATAATTATATTATATAATAAAAAATAATCCAATATTAGGTCGCTTCTAAAATTCTCATACGGACGCGAAGATACAGAATATAACTCACAACCTGGGAATACTACTGATCAACCTGGGACAAGCCAGAATTCAAGCAACAGAACATGCGTTCATAAACTACTACAAATTAGGCGTTTTATTTTCCCATTACAAAAACACTAAAGAACAATACAATTTAATATTAGGACATATACATGACCAGGATAAAGAAGGTAAAGTTAATAATATTAAATACATAGTGTAGGTAATAAAAGAAAAAAACGTGGATTACTAAATGGTTGAGGATCAAATATCAAAGTAATATCAAGAAATTTAGATAGTTTTGGTGGTGAAAGATATGATAATCTGCTTGAACAAATAACAGAAAATCAGATTTAATTTAAGGATCGACTCAAGTTGCAACTTTCAATTACCAATGAATTAATTTATAATTTTAACAGTTGTCTAAATGATATTGAATATAATATAGAAACTGTAAGAGATAAATTGTTAGAATATTATAAATGTTATATTTTTGGTATTTAATCCCACGTAAATTTTAACAATTTTTAGTGCAAGGGAACAGAATAAAAAATCTAACTGTCACAGCCAGGACACGAACTTGGATCTCCTGCTTTCCGGGCCGGTGCGTTTTCCATTTACGCTACCGAGACAAGTCTGATAAGTTATCAAATTCCTCGCACTGGTGTCGAGAGTCTAACCTCCGAGACAGACGAATATATGGTCTTATGCTCGGAGGAGCTGACATTGTAAAGCTGTTTAAGTCACTCTCGTTATTTACTTTTAAATTTAAATTTTTGAAATATTATTTTTTGTGGTATTTAATCCCACGAAAATTTTAACATTTTTTAGTGCAAGGGAACTGAATAAAAATCTAACTGTCCTAGCCAGGACACGAACCGGATTTCCTACTTTCCGGGCCGGTGCGTTTTCCATTTACGCTACCGAGACAAGTCTGATAAGTTATTGAATTCTCCGCACTAGTGCCGAGAGTCTAACTCCTGTCCTGGCTGGGACAGTTAGATTTTTATTCTGTTCCCTTGCACTAAAAATTGGTTATTTTGTTAGATTTAAACAATAGAATTACTAACCTGCTGGAAATTAGAAGAATAAAGCATATTCTATATGAAATATAAATGTTATCTTTTTCCATATTAAATGTTATTCAAGCTATAGAAACTTCTTTAACTTTTGTAAATTAAATACCTTTCACCCCAGTATGATGTCAGCCCATGATCTATATAATAAAATTAAAAGAATCAAAATACCATTATTCTTAGATGGTTTTAGTTGGGGTTCGGTCAAGGTAGATCCAATAAACACAAATCTGCCAACGTTTCGGCTTACATTGCAAGCCATCTTCAGGGCTGTAAATATACAATGTCTTGAGACTACAATCATAATTGAAATTAACATAATGGAGAATTGCAGTAATATAATGTGATATCAAGAGCATGAATGTAAAAAGCTATGTAAGAGAATTTAAGAAAATTTTGAAAACCAAATTTGAAAAATCCAATTTGAAAAAACATGCAAACAACAACTTATTGACACAGAAAATATTGAATAACATTAAAGCAGTAATTGGCCACACCTACCTATTATGAAGATGAGAGAGGACGTCCTGTCCCTGAGTTCACATTTCCATGAATGAAGTATAAATTTTCCGTGGGATGTAGTAAGGTGGGGGAAGGAGGTAAGAGGCGGGAGGTACAAAGGGAAAGCGGCCTGTTGCAAGAGAGGGCAATAAACAGGACATATAAAAAATATATAAATGAAATGAAAGTAAAAAATATAAATAAAATAAACAATAAAACAAATAAATGGTCACCACTGTCAAAGGAGAAGGGGCCCATCGAACCCATTCCCAATAAGTTTAGGCATTAAAGCCCAGGAGGTCGCGTGGCCATCTCCGTTTTAGTCGCCGGGAGGATTGTGAGGATTGGAGTCCGACAACCGGGATTAGGCAGATGGATTAGGATGAACTTGGAGTTTACTATGGAAGAGCATGAAGCAGGTAGAGATAAGATCTTTGACAAAAGGAATAATAAAGTCGTGATGAAAGGTAGAGTTGGACGCATAATACGGAGCGTTAGCTATTATTCTGAGAAATTTGGACTGGAAGGATTATATTCGTTGGATATTGGAAGGCTTAGCGGCAACCCACAGTTCTGCACCGTTGGTCCAGATTGGTCGTATAATGGTCTTGTAGATGGTCAATTTATTTTCTCACGTGAGGTGTGATCGCCAATTTATAAGGCTGTATAAGAGTCCATGGCGTCTGTTGAGTTCTTGTCGCTTGATTTTAGTATGTTCATTCCAATTGAGTCGTGAGTCAAGGTGGAACCCAAGCTAACGGACTGAATCGGAGAGAGGTATAGGAATTTAGTTGTATGTAAAATTATCTGGAGAATCTTTTCTTAGTTGAAAATTTACCTGTACGCATTTGGACTCGTTTATTTTAATTCTTAATTTACTGCATCACTGCTAAATAGCATCAAGGTGGTTTTGTAAAATGTTAAAAGCGGATTTGGAATCAGGATGGGGAGGAGAGGATCGCTTTGTCATCTGCAAAGAGGACTAAAAGAGTTTTAGGATGAGTAGGGATGTCTGAAGTATAAAGGATAAAAAGGATGGGTCCAAGCACACTGCCCTGTGGAACACCCGCTTTCACTGGGCCGTGTTCGGATTAATCTGATCCTTGCCGGACCCTAAAGAAACGGTTAGAAAGATAAGATTTGAGGATTAGGTAGATAGTACTTGGAAATATGGACTTGAGCTTATATAATAGACCAGTATGTCGGTCAAATGCTTGAGTGACATCTAAGAATGCACCAGGACAAAATTATTTTACAGAATAAAAAAATCTATCTGTCCTCGCCAGGAATCGAACCTGGATCTCCTGCTATCCGGACCGGTATGCTTTTTATATTCAGCATTCCTGACTCTTCAGGTGTTTCGTGTGGTAGATTGTATACCTTCTTCTTTCGAGAACAAGCAGTTCTCGTTGGTGCCTCCCTCAACGTGTCGCAAGCATTTGACAGGGTCTGGCATCGCGGATTATTGTTCAAATTAAAATCCATCCTTCTAAGCACCCTTTACCTTATCCTTCGCTCCTACCTAACCGATCGATTCTTCAGGGTCCGGCAAGGATTAGATTACTCCGAATATTACCAAGTGAAGGCGGGAGTTCCGCAAGGTAGTGTGCTCGGGCCCATCCTTTACATCGTGTACACTTCCGATATTCCCTCTCATCCTAACACACTCCTTGCAACCTTTGCGGGTGACCAAGCAATTCTTTTTCCCGATGTTGACTCACATACTGCCAGGAGAAATCTCCAACGGCATCTCATGGACATGCAGCGATGGTGCCAGCGCTGGCGCATTAAAGTCAACGAAGGCAAATGCTGTAATGTCACGTTCACACTAAGGAAGAAACAACCTGGTATAATTTACTTTAATTATATTCATATCCAAACTTCTGACTGCTTAAGGTATCTGGGCTTTCATCTTGACTCTCGACTAACATGAAACACACATACAAAAATCAAAAGACAGGAGATATGGACAACTTTACAAGCTGTTAATCCGAAAATCAACTTGACTAACTCACCCTTTATAAGACGCTACTGAGACCTATTTGGACGTATAGAGTCGAACTTTGTAGAACTAACAAACCATCCAACATCCAAAGAATACAGTCATTCAAATCCAAAATCCTAAGAATAATAGTTGATTCACCCAATTACGTCGCCAACTCCTTCAATGACCTTAAAATCCCTTTTGTAAAAGGCGTTATCACAACCCCTTTTAATAAATTCCACTCTGACATTCCATTCCTGAATCCAATTTCTTATATTATTTATTTTCCTTACTTTGAGAACAAAATTGATACGATTATGGAGATAAAAGGCGTATTCTCAACATGCTCTACGTGTATAATATAATTTCATGTTATTTTTAATCTACCTTAAGTAAAAAAAATCAGTAAGTTAATTAAAAATATTGATCTGATTCTTATTTAAAAAAAAAAATGTACGTATGGATATATTTATATATACAATTTATTAGACAAAAAGTATATCATAAGTTCGTAATAACAAGTTTCATTATATTGTAAAATTTTATATTTANACTTCAAACTTTATTCAGAATAATATACTTCATAGCTAAATGGGTAAACATATATGAAGGCATTTAATTTGGTTTTTTTTCATCTGTTGAGGGGTTCTTGAACCTGAGCGACAGCAGTTCCAGCTTCTTCTAGCGCTGGAGAAGGTAAGTGCCCTCTGGAACGAGCGAGCAATCCAAATATAGCCAGCAGTAGTCTTCTTCCTCCAGCTGTCTATGGAGTACAGGCACTCCTCGGTACAGTCTGTGCGTCAGTCCTACACACTCCTTATGTGTACAGTTTTTTCAGTGGGAAAGTCCAGATATCCTCTATCTTGGTTGATCCCAACAATAAACGATTCAATTGAACGATCCATAGTTGTCACATAGTAAACCTAAATCCTAAAATTTCATGAAATTACGTACGACGTACCTCATGCGGCGGCAAGTTATATTTTTTTCTTCTATTTAAGAATTCTACATATCTTGAAAAAAAAGAAAAAAACAAAAAAAAAAAAAAAACCTGTGTATTGTAAATAGAGATTAAGGAGTTCTGCCATTGGGCAGCTTCTCCATCAAGCGAAGTTTTTAAAAATTAATTTATACTGTGATTATTAACCAGCACATTACTAGATACAAAACATTTAGAAAGTAATTAATATTAAAGTTCTTTAAAAAAAAATCATGTTTGAAAAAAATTATTTAATTAGCAGTAAACAAATTTTCAAATTTTCTTATTATGTACCCCTAGTTATGTAAGTTCAGATTCCTGCGCAGTAGTCTCTGTTTTACTTTATGTGTAAGAAAAAAAATTGAATGCACTTAATTTCCTCCGTGTATCATTGAAAAATAAGTGATCGAGATTATTCTCTAATAACAAGCTATTACTTCTAACGGAAGCTCGGCCTGTCAAATCAGAAAGAAGAATTTATGAATAAGTAAGAATTTGTTTGATGATTATAGTTAGTCTACCGCAGTTTAGATTCATAATTAAAATAATACTATTGAATCCAGTTTATGCAGAATGAATGAAGAAAGTCTAAGATAGTGAAGACTTCACTAGATTGCGGAGACTAGGATTTAGGAAGGCAAGAAGAACTTACCCAAGAAACTGGTGCAGAATGAACAATGATTACGCCATGGGAAATTAATTCCTAAGGAATAAGTAATTCCTATTCAGGGGAGTGCCGAGGGCTGGATCAGCCCTAACATCCTCCTTCCCCTTTGATTGTATTTCCAGGCTGTCCGGGCGCCACCCCCTCACGTAGCCCCTCACCCTGCTGGACTCTTCCTACACAAATGGCCAACAGGATGCAGGGAATTTTAATGGCTCTTGCTTCTTTAGTGATTCAATCCGGTACTTTACAGGACACAGGCAACAGGATAAACAGGAGCTATTACTATGCTGTGTAATGGGGGGGGGGGGGGGTACAAGAAGGCTATCATAGGGATGTCGGGGCTTTCTGAGATTTTTGACGGGAAAAAAAGTCAAGTCTTTACGGAGGATTATATAACTAAGGTATCATGATCTGTATATTGGGGAAAAATGACTTGTGAGTGGCGGTAGTCAATAAGTGTAAAGAATTGTTATGAAAACATGTGGTTATGAATACTGAAAATTCTGAGTGCGAGTGAGTTTTATAATGTACTAATGAATTTAAGCCAGAACGCCGGAAAAAATAATGTCTTTTGGTTTATGATTTTCTTTTTTTAGGAGAGTCAAGGATTCTGGCTTGGGATCTAAAACTAAATAAGTTTTTATTTTCGTTAACGTTTCGGCATAAATTTCAGGCCTTCATCAGGGAAAAAGGGGTGATGGGTAACTAAATCATGACTGATATTTCGTCTTTATATTTAAACCCGTTGACAAATTCCAAACTTCTTTTCCACAAACATGTTAACGGTCAAGTAACATCCTATATATGTAATCAATAGATTTACAAATGCTACATATTAATAAAACATTAGCACTAAGAAAGTTAAACAATTTTTCGCAATTCTCTTAAGACATAATTAGTGATCACTAAATGTGGGTGTAAAAGGTCAGTTCTGTGACCAGGGATATAGAGAAAATTAGATCCCTAATTCGAGAACAATAATAGAGAAAAATTAAATATATAAATGTATACAGATAAATGCCTCAAAACCTCATAGATGCCAATGAAATATTGATCAAATCTAACCTAGTTCCCCTGGAAATAGAATATGATGAAATATAGTACATTAAATAAATGAATTCAGAGACCATGGATGATTATGAAAAACCTATATCCTTAGTTAAAAAAAAAAAAAGATTTAACAATAAAATATGGTTAATATTGGAAAAATAAAATCATTGTTTCATTTAATCTCGGAGTAGCAGTGTAGCAAGTGATCAGTACACACCTTTATATAGCGCTCCGACTTTTCAACTATAATATACGAGTTGTAGGAAGAACTGAGATCTCAAACTCTACATACATTTGTAGTGAAGTGTCAGTGCATGTGAGTGCAGTTTCAGCTCGAATCGTCGCGAGGATCAAATCTAAACAGTGAGTAAAGCGAACAACTTTTGTAGCTATTATCCTTTGCACTGGGGTCGACAAGGGAAGACCTGTCCGGCCCCCACCTCGCCGCGCTAGGCTGTCATAGCTTCCGTTATTTCTCTGCCTGTAGGGTAGGAGGCTCCGTTTGAGACTCTTAATCAAGCGTTGCGGGTTCAAAACTCGACCACTCTACTTTTTTTTTCCTTTTATAAATTAATGAATAAATTATGGGAGGCAATCATTATCATCAGATGGTGGCTAGTGGAGAGCGAAAAGGGAAGCGTCGTGGTGCAATCATGACCCCTTCTAAAGATAAGAGGCGGCATTCCGCCAGTAGCACTCCATTGGAGAGAGACCAATTACAAACACGCCTCAAGGAGTGATCATGACAACCCCCGCCAACGAAATGACCGATAGGAATGAAAAACTATCACCTATCACTGTTAATCCTTTCCAGCCTCTTCAAAACATGACTGGAGAGTAGATGGAATTCACCACCCAACGTATACCCTGACCATCTCCCATTTCTGTCAGAAATGTACAAAACTTTTGCCTAATATGCACTCAACTCGATGAGCGAGTCGGCCGCGGGAGATACACATTTGTCAATCGTCAGCATGACACTAAAATAATGCCAGATAGCCCAGGCACCTACAGAGGTATAGTGAGCTATCTGAAAGAGACAAACGCCCAGCATCTCACTTACCAACTAAAGGAAGAGCGTACAGTCAGGATCGTCATCCGTCACCACGACCACTCAACCTCTCCTGATTATATTAAAAAGGAGCTCACTGAACTTGGCTTCCAGGACAGAAATGCCATTAACATAATAACAACTCCGTTGCCCTAGTTATTTGTGGATCTCGAGCTCACAACCAATATGGTTTACAATATAACATCACTATGCCATTGCAGAATACGAGTGGAGAAGCCCCTCCCTCGAAGAGACATAGTTCAGTGCCACAAATGCCAGGAATATGGTCACACTAAAAGATACTGTGAGTATGGTGCCCGATGTGTCAAATGTGGAGGGACACATCTCACAGGGGACGGTCAGAAATCTCGCAGTACACCTGCTGTTTGCGCCCTTTGCCAGAAAAACCATCCCGCCAATTATAAAGGCTGCCAGGTCTACAAAGATTTAAAGCAGCAGATACAGCCCACCAGACAGCAGGACTCAGCACCTGTTGCTCGAAGACCCCCACCACCCCCAACAAGAAAAGTCAAATCCGGTTACTCCTATGCAAAGGCGACCTACCTGCCCAGACATGAAGAACCTCTTCCTCAATGCCAGCCTCCCAGGGGAGAGCGACCTGCCATCTCTCACGTTCCTCCGCAGTCAATATCTAATGATTTCAAATCCATGCTCCACTTTTTTTTCTCGGAATTTCGCGTACTCATCACTCCTCTCCTATATTATAATATCTAATATATCTTCCTCTCCTAGATCCTTTCCTGTCCTCCTTTGGAATGCTAACGGTATTCCAACACATACAAACGAAATCAAACTAACTCTAAGCGCAAAGCACTCGGCTATGACCTTATCACAAGGCTAATACTTCGAAATCTACCCCTAAAGGCAATTGTTTTTCTCACTCACCTCTATAATCTCTATAACCTTCGAACCACCCATTTTCCACTTCTCTGGAAATTTTTGAAATAATCATATTTCCCAAACCCGGTAAATCTTCTTCTAACACATTATCCTATCGATCAATTAGCCTTCTTCCTTTACTTTCTAAGGCATTTGAGAAAGTTCTTTTAAAACGAATAATACATATAATTACTTCCTTAAATATTCTTCCTAATCATCAGTTCGGCTTCCGACCCCATCATTATACTATCCAGCAGGTGTTTCGCGTTGTAGATTTTATTACCAGTTCCCCTCGAGCGAAATGAATTTTGTCCTCGTGCATTCTTAGATGGCACTCAAGCATTAGACCGAGTATGGCATACTGGACTATTATATAAGCTGAAATCCATATTTCCAAGAACCATCTACCTATTCCTCAAATCGTATCTTTCTAACCGTTTCTTTAGGGTCCGACAAGGATCAGATTACTCCGAACACTACCCTGTGAAAGCAGGTGTTCCACAGGGCAATGTGCCTGGACCCTCACTTTTTATCCTTTATACTGTAGACATCCCTGCTCATTCTAATACTCTTTAGCCAACTTTGCAGATGACAAAGCGATTCTCTCCTCCTACCCTGATTCCAAAACCGCTTCTAAAATTTTACAAAACCACCTTGATGCTATTTAGCAGAGATGCAGTAAATGGAGAATTAAAATAAATGAGTACAAATTGACTCACCTGGACCTACGGTGCAGAACTGTGGGGTGCGTCTAAGCCTTCTAATATCCAATGAATACAATCTTTTCAGTCCAACATTCTCAGAATAATTGCCAACGCTCCATATTATGTGTCCAACTCTACCCTTCATCACGACTTTAATCTTCCTTTTTTCAAAGACCTTAATTCCACCCGCTTCAAGCTCTTCTATAGTAAACTCCAATTTCATCCTAATCCATATACCTAATCCCTGTCGTCGGACTCTAATCCTCCCATAAGTTTAATGCCTAAACTTATTGGGAGTGGTGTCGATGGGCACCTTCTCCCGGCACAGTGATGACCATTTATTTGTATTATTGTGGATTTTTTTTTTATTATATTATATATTTTTTATATACGTATGCTTTTTTTTAGATTTATTTATTGTATCTGTTATCATATTACAAAATGTTAAGTAACAGAATGTAATAAATAAAGATTTTTTTTTTTAAANTTATATTTTTTTATATATGTATATTTATTTTAAGTCATTAAATTACAAGATGTTAAGTAACAGAATGTTATAAGTTAAGATTTATTTATTTAAAAAAAAAATTAATCTCAAATCAATGTAAATATATTACAATGCAGATTTTTAGAAACTTAGAAATAACCCCCCATTTTTAATAAAAGTGAATTTTTTGTGCATCTACAATTTAACGATTTTATATATTTCCTCCCCCGGTCAAGAATTTGCCCTATATGCTTATCTTGCACCCCTCACGAGTCCAGGTGAATAATTTACATTTTTTACTCTAATTCCATATTCTAGCAGATACATTTTAAACTTTTAATGCATCCATCTTTTCCTGACTCTCAATATGTCTAAAAAGAGAAGAAGAAATTTGGCCGAGGTTTATCTTTACATCAATTGTTGAGTATCACTCAGGTAAAGTATTAGAAAATAATTGTCTTTAAAAATTACAAAAATTTATTCATTCTTTCCAACTTTTTGACTAGCAAGCCATCATCCTTTTGGTAGCTTTTCATCTTGTCGGCTTCTTTAAAACTCCCTGCAACGATCAGGGAGAATCAAGACTTGATAGCCTAGAAATAAAATAAAAAAACAGTCTTGTTATTTTTCGAAAATTAGCTTTTCTAATTATATCTCTACTGTTGATGTGTTCAATACTCAATTCTTATTCTTACAATTCGGTCGGAAGTTGGAATAAAATAGATTCGAAAGATACTTTTTTTCAACAATCATCACATTTACTCTCTTTATGTTTTGATTTGTACATCAGAATAGGAAGAATTTGAAAGCCGTATTTATTTCAAAATATATCTTTAACCCAAATCGGAAACATATAAATAAAAAATAAATAAAAGAAGAAGCTTAAAAATTATAGGAATAACTTAAGATGTTAATCAGTTCTAATGTACTTTAAATGTTTGCAAAAAAGTATATTTTTTGTAGTCGAAAGAAACAATATAAAAAGATTCTAATTCTAGTTCCCTCAGTGTATTTACTTTGAATATATCAACTCCCCACATTTAAAAATAAAAGACTTATTAATTTTATTATTTTTAAATTCGCTTACAGTATATATTCTTAAATTAGGCTGTAGTAGAATCAAAGTAGTTATTATATTAAGAGATTAATAATCAATCAATCTAGAACCTATTAAAAATAAATGGCATTATAAATAAATAACTATAAATTTTCTAGTAACTGCCGGTTATTCTAAAAAGGAACAAAAGTTTTGAAATATTTTTTTGTGGTATTTAATCCTACGTAAATTTTAACAATTTTTAGTGCAAGGGAACAGAATAAAAAATGTAACTGTCCCAGCCAGGACGCGAACTTGGATCTCCTGCTATCCGGGCCGGTGCGTTTTCCATTTACGCTACTGAGACAAGTCTGGCTGTCTTGGCTGGGACAGTTAGATTTTTGATTCTGCTCCCTTACACTAAAAATTGTTAAAATTTTTGAAACTTTGCCTTAGTCGTGTGCACCACACACACCTATATATATATATATATATATAT
>KZ808010.1:28003-52028 GCA_000696205.2 Oncopeltus fasciatus
GCTGCCTCAAAAAACAAAGGGATATATATATAATAAAAATAAAAAAAATACAGAAAAGTGTGAAAGAACTTAGCGTGTATTTCACTTGATGGAGAAGCTGCCCAATGGCAGAACTCCTTAATCTCTATTTACAATATACAGGTTGTTTTTTGTTGCTTTTTTTCTCTTCATATTATTTCTTTTTTATTAAGTGTTGGCAATGAGAAGGTCACGGGGCCATTTCCTATTCAGGCGATTTGGTGGATTATCAGGTTGGGTAATACTGGATAGAGTTTGGCTAAAGGATTGGGATGCATGGAAAGGCCAGAGTGGAATTCATTAAAATGGGTTGTAATGATGTCCTTAACTAAAGAGATTTTAAGGTCATTGTGGAGTAAGGAGTTTGCGACGTAATAGGGTGCATCAACTATGATTATTAGGATTTTGGATTGAAAGGACTATATTCTTTGGATGTTGGATGGTTTAGCAGTTCCCCACAGTTCGACTCCATACGTCCAGATAGGTCTCACTAACGTCTGGTTGCATGTGCATGTCAGTTTGTATACTCCGCTGGAGTTGAATGTTTCAGTATTTTTCTTGTTCGTGTGTAAGTTGCGTTTAAGTGTATTGTCTGTTTTTAATGCTGTGAGTATACCTTCTTTTCTAAATAGGTTTGTAAGTTTGTAAGTTTCAGTGCCTGTGTATGTTATTGTGTATCTATGATTTGCCTGTTCTTCTTGTTGTCTGTTCGTGTGTGGTTTGTTGTTGTATTTCGTAAGTAGTTTGTCTATAGTGGTTTGTTTGTATCCGTTGTTGTGCGCAATTGTGTATATCGTCTGTAGTTTTTTGTCATAGTTTTCATTTGTGAGTGGGATTGTCTTCATTCGTCGTATTAAATGTCTGAATGCTGCGAGTTTGTGTTGTGTGGGGTGATTTGATGTTGCGTGTATGGTGGTGTCAGTCGCTGTTGGTTTTCTGTATATTCCGTAGGTTAGTCTATCGTCCGTTCTTGTAATAGTTTTGTCGAGGTAGTTGATTGTTTTGTTGTTTTCTTTCTCCATTGTGTATGTGATGTTGGGATGTAAGTTGTTTAGGTCTGTTAATATGTCTTCTCCATATATGTCTGGAGAAGACATATTAACAGACCTTAACATACACAGGCACTGAAACTTACAAACTTACAAACCTATTTAGAAAAGAAGGTATACTCACAGCATTAAAAACAGACAATACACTAAAACGCAACCTACACACGAACAAGAAAAAGAATGAAACATTCAACTCCAGCGGAGTATACAAACTGACATGCACATGCAACCAGACGTACATACAAACAGGACGAAAACTCAAAACGAGATTTGACGAACACGCGCGATCATACAAACGACATAAACGGGACTCCAACTACGCACACCACCTACAAGACAACGGACACGATCTCACCGACATAAAAACAACTATGACGATGCTACATAAACAACAGAAAGGACGGAAGATGGACATCTTAGAAAACTTGGAAATCTACAAAACAAGGACCGCTGACAATAACGTTATCAACGAACAACTCAACACACAATCTGACACAATATTTAGACCGCTACTATTACTAAAACGAACACACAAACGCAAACGAACAGACGACGCATAAACCGACAACAACGCAAAAAGACATAAGACTGCATAATCCATAGGCAAACAAACACATTTACAAAAAACTTTCGGAACACTTAGAACACCTCAACATAGGAGATCACAACCAATCCCTACCTCAACCTATACCTGGAATAATGGACTCTGACCCTTATAACTCGCACGTGCGACAGACTTTATCGCCGACAAAAGTGACCGTTACAGCTACCTGACGCAACTAACTCACAGAATACAAACGCAGTTGAATACAGACCGTGACAGTGAACGTATGTATTCGGCCAGAAGATGGACAATGTCCGAAAGCGCTCGCCAGAAGATGGTGTACAGAAACCAATGAAGACGGTGAATAGAAGGTATGATAATCTATCGGTTAGACAGGAGCGAAGGATAAGGTAAAGGTTGCTTGGGAGGATGGATTTTAATTTGAACAGTATTCCGCGACGCCACACCCTGTCAAATGCTTGTGACACATCAAGGAAGGCACCAACGCAGTACTGCTTGCTCTTGAAAGAGGAAGATATGCAATCTACAACACGAAACACCTGTTGGATCGTGGAGTGTTGGGCACGGAAACTAAACTGGTGTTTAGAAAGTATTTGGTGAGCGTCTAGAATTGGTATTAGTCTTTTAAGAAGAATCTTCTCAAAGACCTTTGAAAAAAGAGGAATCAGGCTTATTGGGCGATAGAAAGAAGGATTACTTGGTGGTTTGCCAGGCTTTGGAAAGAGGATTATAGTACATAATTTCCACAGGAGAGAAAAGTGTGTGGTTTGGAGAATGGTGTTATAGGGGTAGGTGAGGAAAGTTACCGCCTTTTTGGGTAAGTAGTTTAGGATTTTAGCTGTAATAAGATCATGCCCAGGAGACTTGCATTTAGGCAAGCGGAAGTTTGACCTCAGAGGGGGTGACCGCTTTAGGAGGTGGAGACATAGGAAGAGAATTCTTCTACCTTCGTGCTCTTAGAATGGTTTTCTGGGTCAGGGTGAGGAGTAAAGGTTTGCTTAAGGTGAAGGCCAAAGACCTCAGCTATGTCTGCATCGGACGCTGTCCATGTGCTATCATCCCGTTTTAGAGGAGATGTGGGGGAATGATATTAGAGGATTTTTCTGGTGGCAGTCCAGAGGGATGTAATTTTTCACTTTCCTGAAAGACCTTGGTCGCCGTTTCCAAGCCGGTGGAGACTATAATGCGAAAAACTTGCAATGGGGATCGAAAACGACCAACTTCAGTGTATAAAGCGATATCATCCAAAAACCTCAGCACAATTAGTCCTTCCTCTCCAACTTATTGTCCCTCTGAAGTGAACCGCTTTCCTGACATCCTAGACTTCATCATTTGCAAAAACCTTACTCCTCTTCATTATTCCGCTTAGAACTTAAACGAGCTCTCCTCTGACCACAGCCCAGTTCTCCTAACGTTATCCCTGATTCCTATTCCAAATCAACTACCTCCCTCCCTCATTAATGGCCTAGTTGACTGGGCCTTGTTTAGAACTCCTATAGAAGAATCACTTGACCTCGGAATTTCTCTGAGAACCTCAGATGATCTAGATGACGCTATACATTCCTTTAGTACAAACGTACAGCAATGCATGTATATGGCTAATCTCAATCCAAAATTTACCAAATACTCTTATGAGTCCCAAAAACCCCTCCCAGATTCACTGAAAAAGCTCATCATAACGAAACGCCACTCAAGAGCATTGTTGCAATATATATTGTTGCAAAAATATAGACACCCCTAAGACCGCAAAGACTTTAACCACCTTTCCATACTCGTAAAACAAAAATTAGGTGTTTTACGAAATGAGACCTTTAATGCTTTAATTAATTAATAATTAGAAATACCATTAACATTATTTATTCAATAAGACTCCGTTGCCCTTGTTCTTTTAAGATCTCGAGCCCACAGAAATATAAACGAGATATACAATATAACCTCACTTTGCCATTGCAGAATAAGAGTGGAGAAGCCTCTCCCTCGAAGAGACATAGTTTATTGTCACAAATGCCAGGAATACGGTCACACTAAAAGATACTGTGAGTATGGTGCCCGATGTGTCAAATGTGGAGGGACACATCTCACAGGGGACTGTCAGAAGTCTCGCAGTACACCTGCTGTCTGTGCGCTTTGCCAGAAAAACCATCCCGCCAATTATAAAGGCTGCCAGGTCTACTAAGATTTGAAGCAGCGGATCCAGCCCGCCAGGCAGCAGGACTCAAAACCTGTAGCTCGAAGGCCCCCACTACCCCCAACCAGAAACGTCGAATCAGGTTACTCTTATGCAAAGGCGACCTGCCAGCCCAAACATATATAAATTATTTGCAATTTTAATAAAAAAGGGAGCAAGAAAAATTTTGATGTTTTATGAAATAAAAAGTGCAGAATTTATAGGTTTACAATGAAAATGGTTTATTGGCATTAGATTAACAAATAAATAAAAAATTGTATTCAAGTGAATTACAAAATAAATTAATAATTAATTAATAAATAATAAACATAAATAGTTTGTTAAAATTGTATTAAATCCTAATTTTTAATTTGACTGCAACTATTTAGAAAATTCGTTGTTGTACGAAGGAGAGAGAGAAGGAATAAATAATAGGTCTGACCTGATAGTGAGCTCACGGAACACAAGAATGTTGAAATCACAAACTGCGTCGAATCCGGGTGAGGAAGAAAACGTCGTCTGGTTGAACTGATGAGGCCGGCCGGCAGTCAAAGACAGGTGTGCAGGCAGCGTCGGCCAAAGTACGGCTTCGGTGAAATGTCGGCAGTACGCTAATCGTTGGATTACTAGCGTAATATTGATTAGCACTCTAATATAATGTAATGCTGATTCAAAAAATTAAATAGATTAAATGTCGCTATTTCAGGAGAATAAAATGTTCAATCAGCTTGAAATGTCTCCAATAGGGAAATAGCGAGAATCACAATTACAGTACGGTGCTATCACGGCAAGGGCCAAGACTTAACTCACTGTCCTATCAGGTCGAGGGACAAAGCTTAACTCTCTGTGCTATCAGGTAGCTTAACTCTGTGCTATAAGGTACAAAGCTTAACTGACAGCTTAAGAGTATTAATAGGCTTAACTATTGGTTCGAGTTCCTTCTCTCTCCCGAGTGACCTACCTCTCTCTCTCCTTGTTTATGTTCGTAAAATTATAGTTCAATGAGAAATCAAAATAAAACTGAAACTTATATATATATTTACAAATATAATCATAATTAAAAAATTATTTATGGTACTACAATGTATGAAATTAAAATAATATTTAATTTTTCATATTTAAAATAAAAATAATAAAGGGAAGATAATTTCAGGATATAATATAAATGAAAATAAATATAATATATAAAAATAAATGTTGAATGACTTCAACATAATACCTTCTACTCCTACAGACTCGCTCCAATCCACTTCAGTGTTCATCAATACTTCCACTTCCCCAATTACCTTTTCTGCAGAATATTGCCCTCCTAACAAATCTATCACAGTTTTAATCATTTCCTCTCTGGCGGAGATTATATTGCAAAACATCTGCAGTGGGGCTCGAGAACGACCAACTCCCGTGGCTGTGCTCTGTATAACGCTATCTCCTCTCACAATCTCTTCACTCTAAGTCCGTCCTCTCCCACCTATTGGCCCAACGGTGTAAACCGTCTTCCTGATATCCTAGATTTTTTCATGTTTAAAAATCTTATTACCTACTATCACTCTGTAAAAACATTAAATTATCATAACTTTCCTCTGACCACAACCCGGTTCTCCTTACACTGTCTCTCACACCTATCCCTAGACAATTGCTACCAACTATAATAAGTGGTCCCATTGACTGGCCACTTTTTAGAACTCTCTCTTGAGAAAGAGTCTCTTTACCTCGGAATCTCCTTAATAACCTCTGAAGAGCTGGATGATGCTATCCAGTTTTTTACTATAAAGATTCAGCAATGTTTTTGGAAGGTTAAAAACTTAAAACTCATCAGCATCCGCTACTCTGTAAATTCAATTGAACCCCTCCATGATTACATTAAAAACCTCATACAAGCTTAGCGTCAAGCTCGAGCCCTGTTCCAGAAGTACAAACATCCCTCAGATCGTAGGGAGTTCAACCAGCTATCATGTCTTGTAAAGCAAAAACTAGTTGCTTTATGAAATAAGGAATTTAATGCCTACCTGTCTACTCTTTCAGTAGGAGACAAATCCCTTTGGATTGCTACTCGCAGAATCCTTAAGTGCCATGAAGATTCCACTCACTTGCGTCAAGGAGATGGTTCCTGGGCCTCTTCTGACAAAAACAAGGCCGAAATGTTTGGCTAGCACCTCAAGCAAACATTTACTCCTCATACAGATCCAGTATCCTTCCTACATTTTCAAAGGTTTTTGAAACAATACTGTTAAAACGAATGATGCCTTCCTTGGGACCCTTCAATATCCTCCAAAATCACTAGTTAGACTTCAAAAGTAAGCATTCTACTGTCCAGCAAGTGTTTCGCGTCGTAGAATACATTTCCTCTTCCCTTGAGCGCAAAGAGTACTGCCCAGGCTTTTTGGATGTTTCCCAAGCATTTGATGGAGTCTGGCACAGTGTTCTTCTGTTTAAACTGAAATCCATACATCCCAGTAACACTTACCTTATCCTTAAGTCTTACTTATCCAACCATTTCTTTAGGGTTCGGCAAGGATTAGATGACTCCGATTTCTAACAAGTAGAAGCGGGAGTTCCTCAAAGTAGTGAGCTTGGACCTATCCTATTAATCTTGTTTAATGCTGACATCCCAACCCATCCAAGTACCCTCTTAGCTCTATTTGCGGACGACAAAGCTATCCTCCTTCCCATCCCGATCCTAAAACCTTCAAGATCACCTTGAAAAAATCAAACAATGGTGTGGCAAATGGAGAATAAAAATAAATTAAGAAAAATGCGTTCATGTTAATTTCCAAGTGCGCAAGAAAGACTTCCCTGAAATTGTGAAATTTAACAATATTCCTTTATCACATTCAAATTCCGTCCGTTACTTTGGGTTCTATCTTGACTCACGACTTACATTGGGAGAACATATTAAAATTAAAAGACAAGAACTCAATCGGCGATATGGACTCCTATCATCAATGAATATGTCATGAATATGAATTCCAATCTTACGATAGAGAACGAACTGACGCTCTACTAAACCTTATTACAACCAATCTGGAGTAGAAATCTAGGTTGCCGCCAAGCCTTTCAATATTCAAAGAATTCAGTCTGTTTAATCCAAAATCCTGAGTATGATTGTAAATGCTCCCTATTATGTATCCAATTCATCCCTTCACCACGATCTTAATATCCCTTTTGTTCAAAACTTCATTTTTCCCGCTTCACCTTTTTCCACAGTAAACTGCCATACCATCCTAATCCACTAGCACAGACCATGTCTTCCAACTCCAACCCCTACAACCTATCGACTCAAACGAAGATGGCCCCGTGACCATCTTATATCCTGGGGACATAATCTGTAAATAATTTGAGAGTGGTGTCATTGGCCACCTTCTCTCCTCATGTAATTGACATTGAAAGTCATTTTTTTTTAAATTCATTTGGTGATCAAATTACAAAATGTTTTAATTTAACAGAGTTTAACAAATATATAAAAGTTTAATAAAAAACAACAACTAAAATTAAAACTGGAATATGACTAATAACATGGATAAGTTAGGAATTCTCGTAAACTTCTTTCAACCAAGTACATAAAATTGGGTTGAAATGTAGAGCAAGTATCGATAAAAGGCAGAAAGTATTATAGGTTCCAAATGTTGTCCCACGTTTTAATGAAATGTCACCTTCATTTTGGTAATTTAGGGAAATGTATGAAAATTCTAACTTCTGCTAATATAGAAGTCATTGCCAGCTGCCTCAAAAAACAAAGGGTGCCATCTGGGACCTACGAAAAATTAATAAAAAATCACTTGACCATAGACCCCGAATGAGGTCATATGAGGCATCAATGTAAAAATGATACATTTCCTCGCATAATACAGTTCGTTATGCTCCTTCATAAGCAGATTTTCCATGGTCCGTTAACAATGGACAGAAATAGCAGTAATGACGCAATTTTTCTAACAAATTCAAGAGTCGAATGAGCGTAATAAGTAAGATTAAATTCTTGTCTTTAATCAGCCTTGGCTCTAGACTGGCCGAAAAGGGTGAGTGGGAGAAGCGTTCACACATCTTGGTTACATTTATAAATCTCTTCCTCAACATGCATTTTTCGTAAAAATTAAATTAAACTTTTATAAAATTATATTTTGTATTTATTTCGTTCTAAAAACTTTTCGTAATTCAAGGAAAAACAAAGATATTATAATTATAAATTTTAGTCTTCCTCAAAACTCCTTCCTCAAGTTTCAACTAAAAATTAATTATTTCAAGAATGCACAATGAAAAGCCCAAATAAGATTTTGGTTTTACTAAGAAGCTTTCCTAACACTAAAAACTAGATTTATAAGTATTTTCCTATATAAGTCTCGGTTTTCAAAATGTTATAATTATAAATTTAAAAAAAATATATGTATGTTTTGCTCATTTAGCGTTTTATAAGCTTTCTAATGAAGATATAGAAGATTATTTTCAATTTCAGCCCATTGCTGATTTCAGTCATTCATGACATCATTGAAAAGCGTAACAAAAAAAAAAGTTATAACCAAGTTACTCTTAGGATCCGTGAAGATCTGATGAAATTTTTCAGAAGACGCTCCATAATACAAGATAAATTTCATGACAAGATAAACAGCATTATTTAGAATTTATTGATTTATTTAGAAAATCATGTTTTTTGCTCAGTGTTTTAGTTCACCATACAGTAATAAATGTTGGATATTCTGTTAGAAAACTGTGTTTTGCAAGAACCCAATCCATGATGGAGTACATGTTAAATCCCCTTGTTAAACACAGCATAGCCATTATTGCCCTCAATCTGTTCCTCACCAAGAATTCCCTTACCAACAAATTTCTCAAAGTTCTTGTATGGAATGCCAACGGAGTACATACACACAAAGACGAATTGACATTATTTCTCAATAATAGAAATGTTGACGTCGCACTTATATCAGAAACACGACTTAAGTCACGAAAACACATCAATATCCCAGGGTACAGAACTTATAGGACCGACCACCCAGACGGGAAAGCCCCTCTGATTCGCAGCTCCCTCTCCCATCACCTGATACCCTCCAATCCTACAGACTATCTCCAATCCACCACTATGTCACTCTCAACCTTCACTTTTCCTATCACCCTTGCAGCAGTGTACTGTCCCCCAAACAAACGTATAACTTCTGGTCAATTCAGCCAATACTTTGACTCATTGGGCTCACATTTCCTCGCATGGTGCATTAAGATCAACGAAGGCAATTGCTGTCATGTTACGTTTAAACTAAAGAAGAAAAATCCTGGCAGAATTTACTTTAATGATATTTCTGTCCGACTTCCGACTGCGTCAAGTATCTGGGCTTTCATCTTGACTCTCGACTAACATGTAACATACAAGACAGGAACTAAATAGGAGATTTGGACCACTATACAAGCTGTTAATCCGAAAATTAATTGTAACTAACAAACTCACCCTTTATAAGACGCTACTGAGACATATTTAGACGTATGGAATCGAACTATGGGGAACTAATAAACCATCCAACCAATATCCAAAGAATACAGTCCTTCCAATCAAAAATCATAGTTGATGCTCCCTATTATGTCGCCAACTCCTTAATCCACAATGACCATAAAATCCCTTTTGTAAAAGATGTTATCACAACCCGTTATAATAAATTCCACTCTGACCTTTCCATGCATCCCAATCCTTTAGCCCAAACTCTATCAAGTATTATTGATCCTAACAACCCACTGCGCCGCCTGAATAGGAAATGGCCGCGTGTCCTCCTCATTGCCAACACTTTCTCATAATAATTAAAAAAAGATAAAACAAAACAAACAATTGTAAATAGTGATTTATAAGTACTACCATTGGGCAGCTTCTGCATCAAGCAAAGTACACGCTAATTTGAATATTTGTGTATTACAGTTCTTTTTTTTTTATATGATGTGTATTTTTTATATTGTATATTATTGTTTTATTTGTACATATTTATTGTGTATTTTGAGAGCACATTGCATGATGCACTGCGCAGGATGTAATTCACAAATAAAGTGTTTAAAAAAAAAAAAAATTATTTGGTGTTTTGGATATCTGCCGCGCTTTAATGTATCCACAAAAACCATGTTTTCTTAATCTCAGACATAGATATGAGTAATTATATGTATTTACTAAATATTATATTCAAAATTATATATAAATAGAATAGAACATTTAGAGTAAGTTAAATGACCCAGAGGCTTCCTTATAGAAAAGATAAAGTGAGGTATTATAGTCTAAATACGTTCTAAGTAACTCGTTCTGCTGATTTCCTCGTTGCCCTAAATCGCAGTGGGTATTTTATTATATAATTTATGTTATTATTTTTTGTGAATAAGTGATTCCTGCAGTTATTGGTTTAAGATAGGTTTCTACTCTCCTGTCCAAAACCAGTCTCCTGTCCAGAAAGATGTTTTCAGTCATCATTAAGTTGTTAAGTAATTGTCTTCTATTAACCTTTCTGAAATTAAATTATTTTCTGATACGTTTCTTGATGATTATGAATAGTTATGGTTAGTCAAATTATAAGTAGTCTTGTTCATATCACGCTCATCTGTCTTAAGAATTTTTCTTTATTTATGGAATTCAAATATTATGCGCACATAAAATTACAATTTTAGAATTTTTAATATTGACTTAAAAACTTCATAAAAGAGAGAAGGAAGAACCTCCCTCCATAAAAAAAAAGAAGCTTCAAATCTTGTGATAACCATTAATGATGCGATGAAAACTAAGAGAATGGGAAGCGCTTGATGTGCTTGGTAAAATGACACAAACGCCAGATCAGTAACTTAAACGGTTTGGCTTAAGTGCTATGACTTGAAGTAATTCCCTAAGAGTGAAGGGATTGAGCTTATGTGAAATTTAACACATCTTTAGTTCGGATAAAATAAAAACCTTTAAAAAAAGTATTTTATACAAATATTGTTTTAAAAATTTCATTGAATCATTTATTTGTATGTGTAATTTCGTTGCTTACTTATGTGATGAAAGTGGTGCACCATTTAGCGAATTTCAGTGGAAAATACTTTGAGGACTTACTATTTAAAAAAAAAAAAATGTTTTGTATGATGGGGAACTTAATAGACTTTTGTTGGCGGCTTCCTTATGACAAAAATGGTGTGTCAAAGAAGTATCCTTGAATAATCTTTTGTGAGTTTTGTATTTTCCATTATCCTACCCATACAAGTACCCTCTTAGCTCTATTTGTGGACAAAAAAGCTATCCTATCCTTCTATCCCGATCCTAAAACTGCTTCTAAAAACCTTCAAGATCACCTTGAAAAAATCAAACAATGGTGTGGCAAATGGAGAATAAAAAAAATGAAGCAAAATGCGTTCAAGTTAATTTCCAACTGCGGAAAAGAGACTTTCCTGAAATTGTGAAATTTAACAATATTCCTTTACCGCATTCAAATTCCGTTGGTTACCTTGGGTTCCATCTTGACTCACGATTAACATGGGGCGAATACATTAAAATTAAAAGACAAGAACTCAATCGAAGATATGGACTTCTATACTAACTCATGAATAAGAACACCAATCTTACGATTGAAAACAAACTGACGCTCTAAAAATCTTATTACGACCAATCTGGACTTACGGAAGAATTCCTCTCTTCACCAGGATTTTAATATTCCTTTTGTTCAGGACCTGATTTCTTCCCGCTTCGGCCTTTTCCACAGTAAACTGCCATACCATCCTAATCCACTAGCACTGACCTTGTCTTTCAACTCCAACCCCTACAACCCTCCCAGTCGGCTCAAACGAAGATGACCCCGCGACCTCCTGGGGACATAGTTTGTAAATAATTTGAGATTGGTGTTACTGGTCACCTCCCTTCCTCATGTGACTTTCATTATTGTCATTTGTTTTCTATTACTCATTGTTATCAAATTACAAAATGTTTTTATTTATTATAACAGAATGTAACATAAATAAAGGTCATAAAAAAAAGTGTATAAATGAAATGTATTTCATAGCGTATTTCTATTTTAAATTTAAGTATATTTATTTAGTTTTCGGAAAATAAATATCCTATTCCCTTTTATACATAGTTATATTATTAACAGTATTTATACAGTGAGAAAGCAGATAGGGCGAAGGAAATTTTAATTAAACCTGTGGCAAGCGGGGACAAAACCTCTTGGCTTAGTACAGGGGTAGTTGAGAGCCTGTTGTCGATGGATGGAGCAGAGATAATTTAGATGGCTGAGAAGGAGGATTAGCTGAGATAAGTCAAGATTAAGATACTTAACGCGGCTCTTGAACGCTGTAAATTATATACCGCAGAACACTTTGTCCAAGACGGCAAAGTATACAACTTAAAACCCTCAGAAGGTGTTTATTTTTTTTTTACTGCCCTTGTTTCTTACAAACAATAATGGTCGACGTTTTGTTTAATTTTTAGTTTATTTTAACTTGATTTTGTAGATATACGGAGTAGTTTACTTAATAATTCCATTTTATAGTAAAGAAAGTCAACAAAAGAACAAAAATTACTAATATAGAAAAATTTAATTAAGACCTAAATTTTCAGATCTGAATCTGTGTTGTGAAATTGAATTGCTTTTTATGTAAATCGATGCTTAATTGATTGACTTTACAATTTTTATTTTTTTTCATCTTTTTGGCAAATCAACCACTAGGGTCATTATTGCCTTATTGCCGGTGAGAAATGACAATTCCTACACCGTAATGGAGAGTAGGGAACGGCGGAAGAGCAGAGGGAGAACCCAAAGAGGGGCAACCCCAAGAGCACCGGCACCGGCAGCGGCACCACTCCGATAGCTCTCCCGTGGTCATTATTGCAGGCTTTTGTGCATGCACTCGGAGGAAGGCTTGATTGTAGAGCGCGTATGTGCCTGCTCCATCCGCACTCCACCAAGCCTTGGACCTAATACATAGTCCAGAGTTCCAGAAGTGGCGCCAACCAGCAAGCCCCAGCACTCGCGGGAAGCCCCACCCCCAGGTCATATAAGAAATATAACTGGGTTTGTTTACTGTTTAGAGAATTTGGAAAGACTGAAGTTAATTTTTGGTTCATTTAGTAGCCATGGAGCTATAGCAGTTAGTAGTTGTGGTTGGGGATTATAATGCGAAATATTTATTTCTGTTAGGATTTTTTTAAATCGGTTCTCTATAGGAGTTCTATAATTATTAAAATTTACAGTAGGGTGTGGGATAGAAGTATCAGAGAAAAGACTAAAGACTGGATGCGAAGTGTTGAAACTCATTTTACTGTAGTAAATGAGGGCCAATTGTTTTCTTCAGTATTCAAGGTGCATTTCTCCTGTCTCCGCTTTCAGGCTGATCGTGGGACTTGACCGAAATGCTCCTATAGCTACTCTTATGGCAGTGTTTTGAACACTATCCAGCATAAGAAGAGATCGCTGGCTTGCTGAATGGTACACTATAGAGCCGTAATCTATACAAGATCGGATAAGACCACGATACAGGAGAAGCATCGAGGAACGATCTGCCCCCCATGCGGTATTGCTAAGAGTCTTTAATATATTTATGTGTCGTGTACAGTTCGTTTTAAGATGCTTAATATGAGGAGTCCAAGATAGTTTTCTGTCAAATAAAAGCCCTAGGAATGTGGTGGTTTTGGTAAAATAGATCGTGTTACTATTAATAATTATTGGAGGTAATTGAAAATATTTACGTTTTGAGAAATGTACACAAACCGATTTTGAAAAGGATATGCTGAAACCATGATTTATGATCCATTCATTCATGGAACATAAGGTATTTTGTAGGTATCTTTACAAATTTAATTCCATGAAAATAATGAAGTTAAGATCGATAAATTTTAATAATGAAAAATACTTTAATCTAGTGATTATATAGTGACTAAATGTAGCTACACTGAACAAAACATAAATTAAAAAATAATATAAATAAAAAGTTATTTGATAGAAATCATATTCTGTAATTCCATTTAGTACAAAATTTTCATAAAGGGGCACGGTGGTTTAGATCTGGTGGTTAAGGTACTGCACTGCTGAGCCAAAGGACCCAAGTTCAATGTTCACAGTGCACAGTTGTTTTTTCTTTATCTGGTTGTGTTCGTAATAAATAAGTGGTTTCCTAGCATGCTCCTAGGAATCTTCATTGATTGTGAAAATATCAGAGCACCAGATCGGGTGGCTGACCAAACTCTTCTTTAGTGTGCCGTGAGTCAAAAGTAATTACATCCTTAATTCCTTTTCCTTCCCCCTCGGGTCTATACGGCCCAAAATTTTATTTTTATTTTTTATAAAGTTTAAATATAAAATTAATTTATTTAGACCTCGTTATGATTTAATTATTATTGACCTCATGAAGGTCTAAAGGTTGAATTTTAATCAAAGAAATGGTTGTTCTCCTTCATACGTATAAAGGATGTATATTTGTTTGAAGGAGTCATTTTATTTAAAACTATACCAATACACCAATATATATCCTGAGATACCAACAATTTTTTCCTTAATACAATTTGGTGACAAATCATGTAAATGGGTTTTGTTAATATTAAACCTGAGTCTGAGAATGACTTTTCTCTTGTTACATTCTGAAATTTTCGAAACAACCAAAATAGGTTCTTCTTTGAGATGGTCCGTCATTTAAAACTTTGTTATTATATTTTTAATAATATGAATGTCGCTATTCTTTAAAATAATAATGATCTCTCTAATTTTTACGGATTTCCATCAAGAGTTTGTTTCTTGAAATGTATTGTATATCGTTTTTGTGGCAATGAATATACTAGCCAAGTTGGTTTGTATGATGAAAAACATAAATAAAAACAGAAAATAAACCTTGCTTTATACATTCGAAAATAGCAGGAATTTCTCAGTGATGAAGCTCAAATTCCTCTATCTTGTAGTAAAAGAATCTGCCGTGTAATTAACCTTCTTAAGAGAACAGATCCCTGAGTACTATGACAGAGTTTATGAATTCAGAAATTCCTGTAAACCGACAGGGTGTTTTCTAAGCCTCAAAAATGTCACAGCAAGATTTGTCTTGTAGAGCAAAATTAAGTGTACTGAAGCTTGGAATGATAAGTGTCATGTTATTCTGGAAGTAAAACATAGTCAAGTATTTCTGTAGTTTAGGTATCTTGCAACAATTGTAAAAAAGTAATTTAAATTGAATATGAATTGGAGGGGGAATATTATCAGCCAAGACGTGATAATATGCGCTTCACAAATATTCCAAAAGGCTAAATATGGTGGCGATATTGGTGTTATAGAAGCTCCTACTAAGTCATCAATAAACCATTCTTGATCCTTAAAAGTGCCTCTGCAAGTTTTATTTGGTAGCTCAAAAATATGTGTATTAAAGATTGGCATGATGAGCTTTGTGTTCTACTGGAAGTATTTCATACTCAAGTATTTCTGAAGTTCTCGTATGCAAAAATAGTCTATAATAATTTAGCGTACATGCTTTGTACATGATTTAATCGCAATAAAAGCGAGTTGTGCTGCCCAAACCACCTATAGCTTCAGTATGTGAGTATGAGTGTTGAACTCACACTTAGACAATTTTGAAGTTACTTAATTTATGGAGATATACAAAAGAAACAATTTACGAGTAAAAGGTTGATAGAAAAGAACAAATTTTAGACCTCTAACTTATCTAACACAAAATAAATGTGTGTTCTCAAACCTGGATCTGAGAATGGAACTTAATGAATTTGTTTTTAGAATTAAATGTGGGTTTATTAAGCTAAAATATTAGAATGACAAAACTAACAAACATACTAATGGTTTAGAAACCTAACTGCATCATAAAGAAACAACGAAAATTGCTTCCTATTTATTTACCAATACTTCTTCCGGGTTCAACCGTGTCTTGGAGTTTTTAGGTCCCAAGCTTTCACACATCGTGTGATGGCTTCTTCAGGGCTGAATGGAGAATGAGAGCGTCGCTACGTGCAGGGGCCTTATATACCCCTTTCAGCTCTGAAGAAGCCATCACACGATGTGCGAAAGCTTGGCACCTAAAAACTCCAAGACACGGTTGAACCCGGAAGAAGTATTGGTAAATATGTCTGAGGACTGTGGAAGCCAACGTGAACATTTTGCTTCCTATTGCTAAAATTCAACAACTTTATCATAAAGCAGCAATTAGTTGGCTAGAACCGGAACAGATAATGGATCTGATGGATCTGGCTGACTTTCAGGTGATTCGATAAGGAAAGATGATTGAAATGCCATGAATATATTTTTTGACAAAAAAATTACCTAGATACCAACCCTAATTTCTGAGTAGCTCTGGAATTTGTCTTTTCTACCCCTTCTGTTCCAACTTTTTTCCCATCAACTTTAGCCTTCCCTACCCCTTTTAGGAAAGGCATTCCAGTTAATGGCCTCTCTTATTTTAACACTAATTATTCATATGCTGATAAGTCCTTGTCTTTTGTACTTTTGAGTATGATAATAATATGCCTATTAGCATCAATCCATAATTTAAAAAAATAATATTATTTTAAGGTAATCAACCGGTAGCAACTTGGAATAACACGAAATCAACAATAAACTACTTAATATTCCAAATTTTGTCAAATGTGAAGATTTTCCTAATTCCGAGAAAATTTAACACATTTTTGCTCTAAAACAACTCAACTGTAATACATGTAAATAGTAAGTTTTAATGAAAAAGTAACTGAATTTTTAAACAAAAGTAAATTATTAGATACATAACCTCTGCTTGAACTCAATTCATGACTAAAAAGTTAAATTTAATAATCGTTTTTGTTTTGTTTATACTGTTCCATGTCTCCATAATCTCATGTAATAAGATTGAAATATATACATTTTCTTATAAAATCAAACTTCTCTCACACTTTTTAACGAAAAAACTTACAAATTTTTGTATTACCTGCTTTCTGCATACTCTGAAAGATTATTTATTATAGTTTTGCTGTTGAGTATAGTTTATAGTTATCTTGCAGTTAACTCGATATTTAGTTACTCGGAGAAAAAAGTATTCTTTTACCCAATAAAATACGTACTTAAACGAAAAACGAGTCGTAATTCAACGAACAGGGAAAACATGTTAGTTCTAATGATACCTTGCTCTATATCAATGAATAAATCGACAAATTTTCACTTTCAGACAATAAAACCATTGGCGTTAGCCTACACTAAGGGATCTACAAGGCATTTACAAGAATCTCAGTCCGAGTTCGAGTCCCAGGAGCGGGAGGGGAGACTCTTAGTCAGCCAAGTGCTATGGCTGTTTGTAATAGGTTCGATACCCACCATGAACCTAAGGTTGCATTGAAGGAAAAAAAAATACTTGGAAAGAGGGGAGACGCCATAAAGATTTCAAATTCTTGGTGGCTGATCTTTCTACGATAAATACCGTAAACCTGTAATACAAAACCACTCTAACCTTTTAAAACGTACAAAAAAAATTAATTAAATCTTAATGTTAGAATTTCAATTTGTTGATTACCTAAGATAACATAAATGTATTTCTATAACAAATAGGACTATGGCTACTTTCTCAATTATTATTTTGGCCAATTTCAAATCAGTTTTAAAAATGTCAATTTGTCATTTTTTTCTTTTGAGTCAACCTTGTATTTTCTTTATAGCATTCATTTAAAATATTAGGAGCGTATTTAAGAGAAGGGTAGTTACTCCTTGCACTATGGTTATAAATAAACTTATGCTAATAAAGATTGGAAGCTATTTAAAAATAGTTGGATGTTTAAATGTTGAGCTCTGCAACTAAAAGTTACAATTTTGCAAGCAACTCTAACATTTATAACTGAATATTTTTTGCAGTTGTTATTAAAAGATACTGTCTAATATGTATAAAAATATAAGTGTATAAACAATTAATGAGAGGGAATAGAATAAAAAAATCTATCTGTCCCAGCCAGGAATCGAACCTGGATCTCCTGCTTAGCAATAAGTAGTTTGGTGAACGAAGTCCAACATTAATGAATTTTTGAACCTTTTTTTTTGGACAAGGGGCTAAAGTTTCTTAATATATCCTACAGATATAAAAAGCCATTCATCTTCCCTAGCCACCAAAGATGTCGAGAAATTACCTTCACCAGAAGGTGAAATAATTAAATTGTTTAATGCGAAAGAAAAATAGACAGTGAAAGATTTTTTCTCTGTTTCAATCTTTGAGTCAATTCTCAATGGATACAAAATTCTTTCGAAATTAATCATCACAGTAGTACTTTATGGGTGTAAAACAAATCTCCAGTTTTAAAAGACATTGCGCTTCTATAGTCATAAAATGCATGGGTATACTCATAAATATCTTCCCTATCGTGGATATATACTTGAACAACCATGGAAACTTGAGCTACATCAAATTAGCAAATGTTGAGAGCAGCCAACTGAAGTGTTCTTCAAACAATCAGATATTGCATACTTTTTTGAAGATGTTGATGTGTTCGAGGATGTGCGCTCTGGGAAAGGATACCATGGAAAAACTCCCAGGTGAGTAGATTAGAAAGATCGTATCGAGGATATCTCATTCATCAAAGTAAGCAACCATGAAAACTAGGCCTAACTCAAATTAGCAATTGTTGAAAATAGCCAGGAGAAGAGTAAGTGCACTTCCGACAATTGATAATTGCTTACCATCTGAGAAGATCTTTATGTGTTCAGGGAGTGCTTTGGAAAAGGATATCATGGCAATACTCCCAGGTGAGTATCTTTTGTATCGAGAATATCTCATCCATCAAAGTAAGCAACTATGTAAGCTAGGCCTAAAAAATAAAGTAAGGGCTGAATTGTACAGTTAATTTTAATTCTACATCCTAAAAGTCATAATTATTGGTTTTAATTTATGAAAATTGATATATAGCGTTTAAATGCAAAAATAAAGTATACAATTTTAGAGGGGGTTTAGGTGTAATGTATTTTTTTAATTAAAACCTAGCATTTTGTCTAAGGTGCCTGAAAATTCTAATAATCAGAATCAGGGTAATAAACTTTATTTGGCAAAATAAAATAACCTGGAGTTCTGAACTGAAACAAATTATATAAATATTTTGCAGGGTGGCAGATATTTTACTCCTTCTGATAAAAGAAAATGTTAGCCTGGTTTATGCAACATTACATTATATACATCAATTTAATATCTAATATTATNATATAAGCATTTCCAAAGCGAATGATGGTTAAAGTGTTTTGTAGGGACATTTAAGACGGGCTATATTGATTTGTTCATATCCAAGCGTCATATCTCTTAGATAGAGTAACTCGTTTCTTGGGAGAATAGTATCTGCTAAGGGATGTTATAGATATTATTTTCCAGATCTATGGAAGCACCCTTGCCTGAAAGAACTGCGGAACTCTGTCTCAAAGGCAGAGGTAAATGTTTTCTGTGGCAGGTCACTGTAAGAAGGGTGGGGGGAGAGTCCTGGCGACCGGCCAACCCCTCCTATCCGTTACACGTCTACGAACCCCTTCCAAACCACAAAAACATAAAGTTATTGCGAAAATTTGCTGCCCTCTATAAACTAAATGATTTCACCCCCTCTGTAAATGATTAATGAATAGAAAAATAACCCGAAGAATCTCTCAAGCAAAACTAAAAAGCTAATATTTTCTGATAACCTATATGTACAAATTATGTTTAATAAATTTGGTAAGTCATTTAATCAACCGTTCTCCAACTATATTATCAATTTTAAATGTCAGTCACGCAATACCAGATTAATTTTTAAAAATTAAAAATTTGTAAAAATACTTGTACATGTGATATATATATATTTAAATACATATTTTTATAAGAACTATATTTTTGTCTATTTCAATGTTGAATTGGCAAAGATTTATTAAAATTTATTAAAATTTTGTACTCATGACATTTATGATAATCAAACAATTATGTGTCTGAAATCCACATAATTAATCAAGAAAAGGTATATTACTAAAAATAATTAATGGTAAACAACATTTTTGTGTATGAAAAATTGGTTAATTAAGTTTAATAATTACCAAAAACATTTCTGTACAAGTTTTTGGAAAATGGCACACACACAGGAGGGCACTTGTTTGTGTGTGTGTTTTTTCAATGCTTATCATGAAATATTTTTTTAGTTTTTTTTAATGCAATTTCGCATTTAGCTGTGATTTAAGAGTTACACAGCAAAGTCGAATAGATCTGGGGATTTACCCTAACCGCAATTTTCAACTTTACAGTTCGCAAAAAAAAAAGAAATCGGGCGAATAAGAATGGATTATCCACAACTTCAAGAGTGACCACAAAAAATATTTTTTCAATACAGAGTCCTTAATATTTAATAGAGAACAATGAAACCCAAAACATAATTGTTGTAAATAAATATTTTAGGATGGATACACAGTAGCGGTGTAGCCAGTGATCAGTACACACATGTAAATAGCGCTCTGTCTTTCCAACTTTAATATACGAGTTGACATGTGAGTGCAGTTTCAGCTCGAATCGTAGCGAGGATCACATTTAAACAGAGAGTAAAGCAAACTACTTTTATAACTATTTAGCCTTTTAGATTATTTACTTTTATAACTGTTATCCTTAGCAAAGGGGAAGACCTGTCCGGCCCCCACCTCGCCGCGCTAAGCTCTCATAGCCTCCCTTATCTCTCAGCCTGTAGGGTAGGTGGCTCCGTGCGAGACTCTTAACCAAGCGTCACAGGTTCGAGACTCAGCCACTCTACTTTTTTTTTCTTGTATAAATTAATGATTAAATTATGGAAGGCAATCATTATTATCAGATGATTGCTAGTGGAGGGCGAAAAGGAAAGCGTGGTGCACCCATGACCCTTCCTACAGATAAGAGGCGGCATTACGCCAGTAGCACTCCATTGGAGAGAGAATAATTACAGACACGCCCCATCACCTCTCAAGGAGTGATCATCACATTCCCCGCCAACGAAATGACAGATAGGAATGTAAAAAAGCTATAACCCTTTATTTAAGTCAACCCTTTTCAGCCTTTTCAAAACATTACTAGAGAAGAGATGGAAACAACTACCCAACGTATACCCCTCCCATTTTTGTGAGAAATGTAAAAACCTTTCGCTTAATGTGCAATCAACTCGATGAGAGAGTCGGCTGCGGGAGATACACATGTGTCAATCGTCAGCATGACACTAAAATAATGCCAGATAGCCCAGGCACCTACAGAGGTATAGTGAGCTATCTGAAAGAGACAAACGCCCAGCATCACACTGAAAAACTAAAGGAAGAGGTCATCATCCATGAGGCAGTCAAGGTCATCATCCGTCACCTCCACCACTCAACCTCTACTGATTATATCTCAGAGGAGCTCACTGAACTTGGCTTTCAGGTCAGAAATGCCATTAACATAACAACAAGCAGGCGTGGTAATGAAAGTCATATAAAGACTCCGTTTCCCTCGTTTTTTGTGGTTCTCGAGCCCACAAGCAATATAAACGAGATCTACAATATAACCTTTTTTGCCATTGCAGAATACGAGTGGAAAAGCCCCTCCCTCGAAGAGACATAGTTCAGTGCCACAAATGCCAGGGATACGGTCAAACTAAAAGATACTGTGGGTATGGTGCCCGATGTGTCAAATGTGGAGGAACACATCTCACAGTGGACTGTCAGAAGTCTCGCAGTACACCTGTTGTCTGCGCCCTTTGCCAGAAAAACCATCCTGCCAATTATAAAGGCTGCCAGGTCTACTAAGATATGAAGCAGCGGATCCAGCCTACCTGACAGCAGGACTCAGAACCTGTAGCTCGAAGACCCCCACCACCCCCAACCTGATAAGTCGAATCAGGTTACTCTTATGCAAAGGCGACCTACCAGCCCAAACAAGAAGAACCTCTTCCTCAATGCCAGCGTCCCAAGGGAGAGCAACCTGCCATATCTCATGTTCCTCCAACGTCAATATCTAATTATTTCCAATCCATGCTCCACTCCTTTTTCTTGGAATTTTGCGCCCTCATCGCTCCTCTCTTAAACCTATTGCCGGCGGTAGTCTCTAATATGACTTCCTCGTCCTTCCTCTGGAATGCTAACGGCATTCAAACACATACAAACGAACTCGAACTAACTCTAGAAGACAAATGCATTGAAGTAATCTTACTTAATGAAACACGACTAACAAAAAATAAAAAACTCAGCATACCAGGTTAGAAAACTTACCGAACTGACCACCGAGACGGACGAGCTCATGGTGGAACTGTGCTCTTCATTCGCACTTCCCATATTCATCATTTAATACCGTCTACTCCTACAGACTTGCTCCAATCCACTTCAGTGTCCATCAATACTTCCACATCCCAATTACCTTTTTTTTGCAGTATATTGCTCTCCTAACAAATCTATCACCTCAGGCCAATTCCAAGAGTAATTTTAAATCCTTAGGTTCCCGTTTCCTCTCTGGTGCAGATTATAATGCGAAACATCTGCAGTGGGGCACGAGAACGACCAACTCCCGTGGCCGTGCTGACTGCTACTAGCAGGATTCTGAAGTATCATAAACCTTCTGCCCTCTTACGTCGAGAAGATGGTTCCTGGGTCTCTTCCGACAAAGACAAGGCCCAAATGTTTGCCCAGCATCTAAAGCAAGCATTCACCCATCATCCTGATTTCGATAATTAGTCGAATAACGCGAAGGTAGAGGAGTCACTGGATATACCATTAGTTAATTGTTACCGATTAAGGCAGTGACACTTTCTGAGGTCAAGTACATTATAAACCATCTGCCTAAGCGCAAAGCACCCGGCTATGACCTTATCACCGGGCTAATACTTCGAAACCTACCCCAAAAGGCAATTGTTTTCCTCACTTACCTCTATAATTGTGTCCTTCAAACCACCCATTTTCCACTCCTCTGGAAATTTTCGGAAATAATCCTATTTCCTAAACCCGGTAAATCCTCTTCAAACACATTATCCTATCGACCAATTAGCCCTCTTCCTTTACTTTCCGAGGTATTTGAGAAAGTTATTTTAAAACGAATAATACCTATAATTACTTCCTTAAATATTCTTTTTGATCATAAGTTCGGCGTACGATCCTATCATTCTACTGCCCAGTAGGTGTTTAGCGTTGAAGACTTTATTTTCTCTTCTCTCGAACGAAAAGAATTTTGTCCTGGTGCATTCTTCGATGTCACTCAACCATTTGACCGAGTATGGCATACTTAACTTTTATATAAGCTGAAGTTCATATTTCCAAGTACTATCTACAATATCCTCAAATCATCTTTCTAACCGTTTCTTTAGGGTCCGACAAGGATCAGATTACTCCGGACACTACCCTGTGAAAGCGGGCAGGGTGCTTGGACCCGTCCTTTTTATCCTTTATACTGCAGACATCCATACTCATCATACTCATAATACTCTGTTAGCCCTCTTTGCAGATGACAAAGCGATCCTCACCTCCCACCCTGATTCCAGAACGGCTTCTAACATTTTACAAAGCCACCTTGATGCTATTCAGCAGTGGTGCAGTTAATGGAGAATTAAAATAAATGAGTCCAAGTGCGTACAAGTAAATTTTCAACTAAGAAAAGATTCTCCTGATAATGTTACACACAATAACTAACATCCCTGTACCTCTCTCTGATTCATTCCGTTACCTTGGGTTCTACCTTGACTCGTGCATAACTCAACTGGAATGAACATACTAAAGTCAAACGACAAGAACTCAACAGACGCCACGGACTCTTTTGCAGCCTTATTAATAGGCGCTCACACCTCACATTAGAAAATAAACTGACCATCTACAAGACCATAATACGACCAATTTGGACCTACGGTGCAGAACTGTGGGATTCCGCTAAGCCATTCAATATCCAACGAATACAATCCTTTCAGTCCAAAATTCTCTGAATAATTGCTAACGCTCCATATTATGTGTCCAACTCCACCCTTTATCACGACTTTAATATGTCTTTTATCAAAGACCTTATCTCCACCAGCTTCAAGCTCTTTCATAGTAAACTCCAATTTCATCCCAATCCATAAGCCCAATCCCTGTCGTCAGACTCCAATCCTCACAATCCTCCCCGGCGACCAAAAAGGAGATGGCCTCGCGACCTCCTGGGCCTTAATGCCTAAACCTATTGGGAGTGGGGTCGGCCCCTTCTCCCTGCATGTGATGATCATTTATTTGTTTGATTGTAGATTTAATTTTTATTCTATTATATTTTATTTTATTTGTATTTTGTTTATTGAATCCGTCATAAAATTACAAGATGTTAAGTAACAGAATGTAATAAATAAAGATTTATTTTTAAAAA
>KZ808010.1:79179-101237 GCA_000696205.2 Oncopeltus fasciatus
ATATATATTTGTGTGTGTTCATTGAATTTGGTTAATATTGAAAATTTGTGAGAGATTTTCTCATTTCATTAATGAAGTATTGATGTATTCATAATAATTGTAATCTCACAAGTAGTTAAATAGTAATATGTCTTGTACACAGTTATAAAAATAACAAAGGCATAGTTCAAGGCATAAATCGGATCATTAGGTTTTGTGGGAAATTTTTTTTGGATATTATATGCATTTAAATGAAAAATTTTATGTTAGTAGATAGAGTAATGAATAGGTTTTTTTGGTCAAATCAAAAGAAATATTTTTGACTTTTAAGAAAAAATTTTAATTATTCGAGAATTTATTACGTATTAAGAAATTTAAAAAATGTTAAAAGTGACGTTTATATAAATTCATTTCGATTGCTTATAACATTGCTACCTCTTGACTTTTTAAATAAGGTTAATAATATTTTTTAAGTAATTTGTTTAAGCAAAATATGTTAAATCATGCTTGTATAAAATAATGCAGCAGCAAATGACATTAAGAACGTAAATACCTAATTTAATCAAAATTGATTCAAACGTCACCGATAATTTCGTGTGCCTTGTATAGCTATAAAATTTGTTTGTAAATTCGATTTTAGGATTAAGCGTATCTAGAATAAAAAGTATATACTATATTTTACGATAGGCCATTATTTTGATTATTTTTAGATCAATCACAACAGCTTAATTTTTTGAAGAAAATAAACTAAATTAAAAAGTGATGAGAAAAATGTCAAATATAAAGTATGAAGGTGGTGAGATTGGTGTACTTTTTATTATTATTAAACTTTTATTGATTTATTACATTCTGTTTAATTAAAATATTTTGTAATTTGATCACCACAACGAATTAGAAAAAAAAAAGACATTCATTATCAATCACATGAGGAGAGAAGGTGACCAATGACACCACTCTCAAATTATTTACAGATTATGTCCCCAGGAGGTCACTGGGCCATCTTCGTTTGAGTACTCTCCGTCGTAGGTGTTGGACTTGGAAGACATGGTCTGTGCTAGTGGATTAGGATGGTATGGCAGTTTACTTGATCAGTATTGTAGGCCACTTAGTGTCAACTTATTTCATGATTAAGTCACTTTCAAAAATGACTTAATTAAGAAAGTCAGTCATCTTAGTCCGTCAGAGTCGGAGTCAGTTTATTCATTAACCAAACTTTGTTGGGTAGAGGAACCTGTCGACACCACACTCTGTTAATTTAGGCATTAAGGCCCAGGAGGTCACGAGGCCATCTTCGTTTTAGTCGTCGGGGTGGATCATAGGGGTTGGAGTCCGATGACAGGGATTAGGCATATGGATTAGGGTGAAATTGGAGTTTGCAGTGGAGGAGCGAGAAGCGAGTGGAGATGAAGTCTTGGACGAATGGGATATTATAATCTTGATGTAGGGTAGAGTTCGAGACATAGTATGGAGCATTTGCAATAACTCTTAGGATTTTGGGTTAGAAGGATTGAATACGTTGGAAGGCTTAGCGGCACCCCAGAGTTCTACACCGTATGTCCAGATCGGTCGTATTAATGTTTTATAGAGAGTCAGTTTATTCTCTGTTGTGAGCTGTGAACGCCTGTTTATAAGGCTGTATAAGAGTTCGTAGCGTCTGTTGAGTTCTTGTCGTTTGATTTTTTATGTTGGCTCCAATTAAGTCGTGAGTCAAGGTGGAACCCAAGGTAACGGACTGAATCAAGGAGGGGTATAGGGATATTATTAAATGTGACATTATAGGGAGAATATTTTCTTAATTGAAAATTTATCTGTACGCATTTGGACTCATTTATCTTGATTCTCCATTTGCTACACCAGTGCTGAATGGCATCTAGATGGTTTTGTAGAATATTGGAAGCGATTTTAGGATCAGGATGGGAAGTGAGGATCGCTTTGTCATCTGCAAATAGGGCCAGTAGGGTATTAGGATGAGTGGGAATGTCCGCAGTGTAAAGGGTAAAAAGGATAGGTCCAAGCACAATGCCCTGTGGAACGCCCGCTTTCACAGGGAAGTGTTCGGAGTAATCTGATCCTTGCCGGACCCTAAAGAAACGGTTAGAGAGATAAGATTTAAGGATTAGATAGATTGTACTTGGGTATGGACTTATATAATAGTCCAGAATGCCATACTCGGTCAAATGCTTGAGTGACGTCCAAGAATGCACCAGGACAGAATTCGAGGAAAGAGGAAATGTAATCTACAACGCTAAACACCTGCTGGACAGTAGACTGCTGGGAACGGAAGCCAAACTGATGATTGGGAAGTATATTTGAGGAATTAATGATAGGCATCATTCGTTTTAGAAGAGCTTTCTCAAATACCTTGGACATTAAAGGAAGAAGGCTGATTGGTCGATAGGATGATGTATTGTGAGAAGGTTTACCGGGTTTGGGAAACAGGATTATTTCAGAGAATTTCCAGAGAAGTGGAAGGTGGGTGGTTTGAAGGACACTATTATAGAGGTATATCAGGAAAATGATTGTTTTTTTGGGGTTGGTTTCGAAGTAATAATCCGGTGATTAAATCATAGCCGGGTGCTTTGCGTTTAGGCAGATGGTTAATAATATACTTGACCTCGGATGGTGTTACTGCCCTAATTGGCAAGGACATTAGTAATGGTATGTACAGTGACTCCTCAACCTCTGCATTATTGGACGAACTGTTAGGATCTGGATGAGTAGTAAATGTTTCTCTTAGATGTGGAGCAAACATTTTGGCCTTGTCTTTGTCGGAAGAGGCCAGGGAGCCATCTTATCGACGCAAGGGGGTGGAAGGTTCATGGTGTTTCAGAATTCTGCGAGTTTCAGTCCAGAGGGATTTGTCTGCTGCTGAGAGGCTTGACAGATAGGCATTAAATTCCTTATTCGTAAATCACCTAGTTTTCGTTTTACGAGACGGGATAGCTGGTTAAACTTTCTACGGTCTGAGGGATGCCTGAACCTGTGAAATAGGGCTCGAGCTTTACGCTTTGCCAGTATAAGGTTTTTAATTGAATCGGGGAGGGGCTCTGGTGAATTTGTAGTGGACTGGGTCCAGTTAGATTTTGAGTTTGCCTCCCAGAGACACTGCTGAATCGTGACAGTAAAGAACTGGACACCACCATCCAGCTCTTCAGGAGTTTTCAAGGAGACTCCAAGGTCAAGCGACTCTTCAAGTAGAGTTCTGAAAAATGGCCAGTCAATGGGACCATTTATTAGTGATGGTGGCAATTGTTTAGGGATGGGTGTGAGTGATAGCGTCAGGGCGTACTTTAGATAAAATTATTGACAGGAAGTGTTTTTCCACAAAAGACCCTAAAAGAAGAATCGTTGATCTCTTGCAAAGTTTTCCATTTGATCAGAGTCGAGAGAGGAAGCTAATTATTTAACATTGTTTGCTACTCCAAAGCTCTCGCTGCTTTTTTTAGCTCTAACTTAAGTGATCCTGTACAGATAGCTATGCAATCAGAGACATATTGTGCGATTCATTTTTTTTTTTTTTGCTGAACCGCAAATGTTAATTTAATTCTTGAATTTACATAAATTCCGGAAGACATTAATTTTCCTACAAAATAAGAAAAAAAAAAAGAATATTTAATAATAATAGAATCTTGTTAAACGCCTTTTTATGTCTCTGAAAACGTTCAACTGTGCCATGTTGCCTATTTGTATGCAACCGAATTTGAAAATGTACGATTTTGTTCTTTTGACAAAAATACATGCTATCAGTATTTCTTAGTAAATTTACTTTCTTATGCTCGAGCCAATAGTTTAAACGGGTGTAGGAAGAAGGTTCGTAACTGGAGAAAATTACGTAAAACAGACTTCTCGTGTCACATTTAAGAATGATTTAATTAGGTGTAAAAAACTGTTTTATTATTATTGCTGAAAATAATTAGGAAGGTCTAGCAAAGGCTGCCTCCAGGCTTACCCGAAGAAGTGTAGGGATGGGGAGTAACTCACCCCACCCAATTCTTTTTCTAATCTTTAAATCATTAATATGCGCATTTTGTAAAAATCTTTACCATAATAAATGGTTAAAGTTTTTTAGTTGATGTTCTTTAGGATTTTAGTTGAATGTTTTAAACGTAGTGGAGAAAATCGTCTGAATTTGCCAATGTGTTTTACATAAAAATTTATTTGTGAACTAAGCAGTTATCTGATTTTCGTTTAACGTTTCATATTTAATTTGAGGCTTTCTTCAGGGCTTTAGAGGCTAAGGAGAGAAAGCCACTTACGCCCAGAGAGCGAACTCATTACTGCAAAAATTTTGACTCAACTTTTTTCATGAATTTGGCATCCCTTCAATATTTTAATTGTCCAGAGAAGAGCGACAATTTAGGTGCAAATGAAGTTTTTGGTTCACTATATATTTTTTTTAAAACTCATTGACCGAATCCCGATTATTTTTTTCTTCATGTAAAACTTTACCTTTATAAACTTTTGTATTTTATGTAAAATGTGTATTTTTTTAAAAACAAATTTATATTTTTAATTTTTTTTAAAATAATGATGATAATTGTGGTAATATGATCCCTCATTTCATTGTTAATATGAATCGTAAAGGTAGCAAGAAAAAAACTCTCTAACTCAGCCGGGGATCGAACCCGGGTCCCCCACTATTTGGGCGGGTGCCGTAACTAACTGCACCACCAAGGTAGCTTAGGAGTAGTTGGTTAACGCACCCGCCCGGTTAGTGGGGTACCCGAATTCGATTTCTGGCTGAGGTAGAGAGTTTTTTCCTAGCTCCCTGTACGATTCAAATTATTTTTTCCTAATTCATAAGTGTTAGCCTCCCTTCCAACCACTTCGGGTCATCGAGAGGGGGGGGGGGGGGGGGGCTATCTACAGTTCTCCATCCCATTCTAAACAATAAGAAAATATGGAAAAGCTTTCATTTATCGATAAATAAATATCCTTGACAGATTTTTGCTAAGAGGAGGTACTTTAGACATTAAATAATTATTTCAAATTGTTTAAAATCAATAACATAACGTTTTTGTTATTTTTAGCTTAAAGGTTTATCAAGATAATTTTTTGTAAATCCGATCGTCTCCTAGGGTATTTCATACAGCTGATAGTTTGAAATTAAAAAAAAAAAAAAAACCACTTAAAGCAAACATGAATAATTGAAAATGTGTACTTCATCCCTTTTCACATTGTAAATGAAATAGATTATGTTTGCAAAAATAATAGAAAATGATAATTTATTGAAGAACAAAGTTGATTGGATTCTACGTTTTGTATGGAAAACTACAGAGTATGGTCCACAACTGATGATGCAATGGAAAGTTAATGTTAAATTAAATTTTTTAACAATTCATCGAAAATCTAAATAAAATACTTTCAATGGTAGTATTTAGTTTTTGACTTCATTGAAATAAATGCTTGCAAATAAATAAAATTCTAAATTAGTGTATACATCATTCCTAATAAAATATTTTTAAAAATTTGTAAATTTTAAATATTAAAAAAATGGGCATATTTTTATATTTCAAACTGTGCTGAATTGTATTTTCCAATTATAGTATATGTACCGCCGAAACAAAAACTGCTTAATGATAAGAATTTTTTTTTAGTTTGAGCAGTTTTAAGCTCCTACTGTAAGCCATGGTGTGTAAGCCAAAATAATTCTTATGTAACATTTATATTTGTTGGTAGAAAAAGCAATCATGGTTTAGTATCCAGTATGCATCCAAATTTTCATGTATTTTTAGAGAATGAGTATTTTGATATCGCCCATGTGAATGGAAGAGTGTTATACGGTTTAGGAGATTACTGGACGTATAGGATATTAAAATGTCAAAGAAGAGTAGAGTTGGGTATCATGTATGTAGCGTTCGAAATTAAATAGGAATGGCAGACATGATTTCGGGTCATTCAAGTCTGGTGCTGTATGTTCGAATTCTGCACTAAGCAGGATTTTATCGACAAATAAGGTCAGTCATGTGACATGGGTGCTTAAAATAGAAGCGGCCAGTAGATTTCCCCTCCCTCCTCTCCTTGCAGAAGTTTGGTACGACCTAAAGGATTCCTGGTGTACTCTGGGAACACCAAGCCATTATTGGTACTATTCCACTTTGAGTAGAGAACAATTAGGCTGAGCACTCACCTCCTTTAGGGTGGGTCATGAATAAACAGATTCTGACATGCGTTTCCTCTTAGGCTTCTACGTAATCTAATACGACTTATTAATTTATACGTGAGTAAAAGACGTCTCATGTTGGCAACGGGAATATATTGTTTCCCTTAAAGTAATGTCCAAAACATGATTAATGTATAAAATTCCTTTTGACAACAATAAAAACCATTCCTGACTAGGAAAACGTGGAAAATATTTTCCAATCAGTGAACAAAAGCGGTAAAATGTTTGTGTATGAATGACATATACGCAACGTAGTACCATTATCATCATGTGAAAAACATTCCTTCATGAGAAGGATACGTGTCAGTTGCGGTGATTCCTATTATTCAGAAACCTTCCTTTCGGATGGAACTTTCTTTGGATGGAATTCTTTTGATACGAACGCTTGGGGTGTTGTTGTTGGTCGCCGCTTTAACAAGCGAGAATTGGCTTCTACAGTGCTTTGTCGCCTTTCATTTACAGACATTTGTATGTAATAAGTTGTTTCCTCCACAGGCATAGATCCTCTTGAAAAAAATGGCATTATACTTTAATTTGATTTTAATGTTGCATTCTAAATTTTAGAAAACCAAATTAATTAACCCTTTATAAGTATAAATATGAATCTAATGTCATGAAACGTGTTTGATTTTTCTATAACGTGCCTAGTGCCTTTTATCTTAACATTTCTGAATTTGTTATCAAATTAATATTTTATATTTTTATTCATTTATAATGTGATAAGTTTCGTTAATTTAAGATTTAAGAATATATATTGAAATATCGTCAAAAAAGATAAAAACAAAGTAAAAAACAAGATTAAAACTAAAAAATAAATAATAACCAAGATTATTTTGGCATTGTGTAAAATAAATACGCCAAAAAATTATGTAAACCATCATGGAATCAAATTTAGAGTTGTAATCAAACACCATGTGGAAAATATAACTAAGTCCATAAAATATAAGAATGAAACTATGAATATAGGAATAATTTAAGTATATAATTTACAGTAAAATTTAAAGATATTTTAAATATAGTTAAACAATATAACTATAGTTAACTTATAATATGAATTTTATTTTTTTATTCATTTATTTTATTTATTTACTTTTAATATGAAGTTGAATTTTAATAGTTACGAACATTGCTGTACGTAGAGGGGCAACATATCACGATATTCCCCATTCTTTCCTTTTGTATTATATGTACGTACATATTATACAAAAGGAAAGAATGGGGAATATCGTGATATGTTGCCCCTCTACGTACAGCAATGTTCGTAACTATTAAAATTCAACTTCATATTAAAAGTAAATAAATAAAATAAATGAATAAAAAAATAAAATTCATATTATAAGTTAACTATAGTTAGGTATGTTCCCATAGTGATGTACGGAGATATCTCCGTAAAAAGTGTGTAATGTCAATCTGAATTTACAGGTGAGGTCAGGTGATTGTTCTGATGTATTTATTTAACACTCTTGCTGAGACCTAGATTAAGTAACTAATATCACCTGTTATTTTTTGGTAGTTCATTACGCCTAAACCGACATCCTCAACGGATACGTAACATTTACCAAATATCACTTATGCACATACTTATAAGCATGGCAAACATATTTCGATTATAAATCAACGGAAATTTAAAAGGTAATTTGGCTTATTAGTATTGAGCAGAATATCATCAGAGTGAGTATGCCGACTTTTTATAAACAGTAAACTTTTAAACAAAAGGTTGCCATGAAAAAGTGAATATTTTCAACAATTAATGAGAGGGAATAGAATAAAAAATCTATCTGTCGCAGCCAGGAATCGAACCTGGATCTCCTGCTATCCGGGCCGGTGCACTTGCCAGTTATGCTACCAGGACGCGTTAGTTAACTAACCGGCCCGGATAGCAGGAGATCCAGGTTCGATTCATGGGTGGGACAGATAGATTTTTTATTCTATTCCCTCTCATTAATTGTTTAAAATTTACGTGGGATAAAATACCACAACCAAATAAAATATTTATAAAGTGAATATTTTCGTATTAAATGCAAGCGAGAGGTGTAGAACCTAACAAGGGGGAAAATTAGGAAATGTTTATTTTGATATTATGACATTTTGAAATAAATATAATTATTGTCTTAGCAAGAGTTCAAGCTCCTCTTTGAAAGATAATAATAGAAGATATCCCTTTTTGATGATGGGCTATTGTTCAATCAAAGTTTGTATTTACTGTTAGTTTTGTTCATACTTCAGGCTTGGGCGTATCAACAAAAAAGGGCCTTTCATATTCATTTTGAGCAATTATTTATTCATTTATTTATCTATATCCTATATTTTATTTCTGGATATTCACAAATACGTGAATTAATAAACCAATCCATAAACTTTAGTAATATTTAAAAGAAAAATATTATTAATTAATTACCTTTTTAGTAAAATAATATTTTTTATTAGTGACTAAAAATTTAAGTGACTAAAAAAATAACTTTATTACAATTTCGTTTACCAGACTCAAGTCGATGCGTTTCCAACATGGAATACACTGGTTGACTTGAAAGTTATATAACTTGTTTTTTGTTTTTTAAAATAAAACTTTATTAGATTTTATAAATATTTTTTATTGTAATATATTATCCCACGTAAATTTAAAACGCCTAAAAGCAAGTGAATAGAATAAAAAATCTAACTGTCCCAGCCAGGGCTCGAACCTGGATCTCCTGCTATCCGGGCAAGCATTCACTTATGCATTTAGCCGTTTAAAATTTACGTGGGAAAATATACCAAATAAAAAACAATTTATAAAATAAAAAAAAAGTAAATAACGAGAGTCGTCTAAATAGCTAGACAATGTAAGCTCTTTCGAGTATAAGACGATGTATTCCTCTTTCTCGGAGGTTATACTCTCGACACTAGTGCTGGGAATTTGATAACTTATCTGAATCTTCCAGTTGCGTAAGTGGATAACGCGCTTGCCCGAATAGCAGGAGATCTAGGTTCGACCCCTGGCTGGGGTAGTTAGATTTTTTATTCTATTCACTTGCGTTTAAAGCTTTATTAGTTTGTAAATTCTACATAATTTGTGCAACATGTTATATGCTGGTAATTATTATTANAGTCTTATGGGAAGGCAAGGACATCATTCGAAGTAGAATGAGTACGGATGGAGGTAACCGGAGGCGACGTCACCCACTTCTAGGCACTGCCCAAATAGGGGCTCTTCCAAATATCTGAAATCCTACAGAAACACTCGGGCAAAATCTAATTCTCAGGGGTGCCAAGTTCTATCGAAAGAAACTGCCTTGACATGTTTCACATAATCTTTGCCGGAGGGCTATCTCACAAGATGCGCTCAATAACTTTAATTCGTTCTTCTGAAAACTATTGGTGGCATAAAGCTGATATCACAAAATTATGAAATGTAGGAATTAAGTAATATCATAACACTTCTATAAGTTCTGTTAAAATAAGATTAGCTAAAGAGTTAACAATATTAGAGAAGGCATAGTCCCACCCCCTCTGTCAGTAGAGATTAATGTCTATTTTGGAAAATACCAATATGAAATTCATGACTATATTCATTGAGAGAACTTAATATATAAATTCAGGAACTTTAATTATATAACATTAACTCTTTTATTAGTAGATCTTAACCTCTTGCGGGCCATGAAAGATAGTGTTCTTCTATAATGCTCCCAACATAGCAGACTCCGTTCAAGGCAGACAAATACTGCCCGTTCTAGGCCTATCCTTCTCAGTCATACCTTTAGCGATTTTCAATAAGGGTTGTTTATATTTTTTTATTCTGCTTTTCAACCAAATAGGATATATACACACACACACTCATATATATATATATTGATTTATTCAATTTTTTAGAATCAAAACAAGGGTGTTCATAAAATTTCTTTTTACAGGAATATATGTGGGTCTGTTCGGGTCTCGCAATTTCGACGCTGCGGGTTCATATTCCGCCCAGGGCAATCTTTTATTTATTGATGTCCTGTGCCAAGGGTGTTAAGAATGGGGTGGCAACCTGTAGATAGCCTCTTTCTCCATGACCGCGAGTGCTTGAAATGGAGGCTAACACTATAAGAAGAAAAATATATGAGGTTAGTTTTTAAATTGGTAATTGTAGCACGACTTATGAAATCCTGTATAAATGTCAGTGAAAATTAAGCAGATAAAAATGTATTTTAATTAATACTTGTATTGTAGCTATTTTTTCTAAAAGAAAAAAAATAGAAGTACAGAATATGCATTAAATAATTAATTTTCTGAGGAAATATGCTGATGTGAATTTATTTAAATAATTTTTAATTAGTAGTGTTGATGAAGTTAAAAATGCAGTCCACATACTGTTTTATGCATAATCATTATTTATTAAGCAGTTTCACAATTTGAACAATTATTTTGTCTATATATATTGAATATTTTGCTTTATATTGGAGTATTTTACCTACTAAATTTTTTTCCAGACTATCGGGCTGAAGGTGGGTAGCCATTTCCTTAGTTCTGAGGGGTTTTTTAAAGGTCCCAATGGTTAGTGAAGGGTTCATCATGCCGACCGTTATTGGGCCAGAACCCGCTCCGCTAACGAAGAGCCTACCCCTTCCCCTCCCACCGCCCATTAGTATTGGGATTTCTTTTTGGAGATTCTCCCAAACCCTTCCCCCCACTCCTCTAGCTCTGGGCGGATTCAGTGCTCGCTTAACTGGCCTCCATCGCCGCCTTAGCCTTCAGACAGATTTACCTTAACTTACCTTATCTCATTTATTCACGTACTTGTGTCCGTCAATCAGGAGCCGCGGAATTTATGTGAATTTCTCTCCATTCATCATGTCAGAAGTAAGATCACTAATATTTGCTCTAGACTTGTCGGGAGGTATAATTTCTTCTTTAGTAGGCGTTTTTCGGGAAAATTCTATAAAGCAGAAACGTAATAAAATTACAAATTTGAATGGTATAGCCAGAAAAGTTGTTAGCGCACCCGCCAGGAAAGTAGGAGACCCGGGTTTGATTCCCGACTGAGGTAGTAGGATTATTTCTGGCTCCCTGTACGATTCAAATTAATAATGAAATTTGGGATTACTTTAGCACTATTATCATTGTAATTTAAATGTCGGGTAGTAGCCCTTTGCTAAACGAGAGTCTAATAATGTTTAGAACGTTTAGAAATAGCTTTCTAAGGAAGCTGTATTTAAAGAAATCACTTTTTAGTATGACGTGAAGGTTTGAGAAAACTTTGAATTGATTTCCAAGTTGGATGCCGCGTGAAGGGTGAGCGTATGTGTTCATATGAGGGTGTCACTCAGCTTCGAACCAAGGAGGAAAGTTAAATTTGGGAATTTAACTCATTTATATTTAGATCTATAATCCACATTTTACGTCTCAGTTACATGTGGATTATGCAAAATTAATTTAACAAGTCAAACACTGTGCAATAAATTATACTTTTCAAAAATTGTATTTTAATAAGCCCGAAATTGATAAAAACGTTTACGGTAAGCTAGAGGTGTATTTAGCGAGACACCTGTTGATCCTTAGAAAATATTTCATCTTAAAGGCATATAAGAACGTAGATCAGCTAAAACTACCTAAACTAAGCGATTTTCTCAGCTTTATACTATTTATACTATATTAATATTTACTTACTCTCAATATGAAGTTAGACTATATTCCTAATAAAAGAGAGAAAATCACACTGAAGACAAATTGTAAAATTCCATTTATTACTGTGAAATGAACTATAAAAACGACTTTTAATTGATATTTTTTTTCTCTTTTTCATCCTTAGTGATCTACTCTTCCCCCTAGCAAAATGTTTTCATATTGTTAAGAGGCGGTTCGTTAATAATCAGAAAAAAAATCCTGGTACAAAGAAAAAGAAAATAATAAAAAATGAATTGACAGGATTTTACCCTTTCTTAGAGACGGTATCAATGAAGAGTAGGCTAATTTAATAATATGTTCTTATAATTTATTAATGGGAATTTACTGTGAATAAAATGCTTACGCGTAAACACGTGTGTATTCAAATATTGGGTTCTAGACAGTCCGTCAATCACAGTGAACAAAATTTGCTGGTGCACTGAATATAAATTTATTTTAATTATACTTTAAAGTTAATATCTGTGTTTTATTTTGACTTTATGTTAACAGTCCTCACTCTAATTTGTACAATTTTACTGATATCACGACACATTTTAGGTTTTTAATTTATATATGTTATATGTATATGTATTCATAAATTACATAAGTATTTAAGTATTTAGTGTATAAGTATTTAAATGTTATATGTTAATTAAGGTTTGAAAGTAAAGTTGTTTCGCTTCTAGAGCGTTTTATTTATAATTAAGCTTTATTATCAAATCCAAAGTCCTAAGCGCTAAATTTGCAATTTAATTTTTAAGTCATTAAACAGTTTATTAATTAAATACTACTCTTTGAAAGGCTTCGAAAATTTTGCCTAACAAGACCTTCCCTTCAACGTTACTTACCGAGATTGAAAAATCTCGATATTCCTGACTTGTCAGGAACCACTTATGCGCTACATTAGTCGAAAGCCTGCTCAGGATATACCGCTGGCATAAACCAATGTAGAATGAGTGGTTGAGCAGAAACAGTCTTATGGGAAGGCAAGGACATCATTCGAAGTAGAATGAGTACGGATGGAGGTAACCGGAGGCGACGTCACCCACTTCTAGGCACTGCCCAAATAGGGGCTCTTCCAAATATCTGAAATCCTACAGAAACACTCGGGCAAAATCTAATTCTCAGGGGTGCCAAGTTCTATCGAAAGAAACTGCCTTGACATGTTTCACATAATCTTTGCCGGAGGGCTATCTCACAAGATGCGCTCAATAACTTTAATTCGTTCTTCTGAAAACTATTGGTGGCATAAAGCTGATATCACAAAATTATGAAATGTAGGAATTAAGTAATATCATAACACTTCTATAAGTTCTGTTAAAATAAGATTAGCTAAAGAGTTAACAATATTAGAGAAGGCATAGTCCCACCCCCTCTGTCAGTAGAGATTAATGTCTATTTTGGAAAATACCAATATGAAATTCATGACTATATTCATTGAGAGAACTTAATATATAAATTCAGGAACTTTAATTATATAACATTAACTCTTTTATTAGTAGATCTTAACCTCTTGCGGGCCATGAAAGATAGTGTTCTTCTATAATGCTCCCAACATAGCAGACTCCGTTCAAGGCAGACAAATACTGCCCGTTCTAGGCCTATCCTTCTCAGTCATACCTTTAGCGATTTTCAATAAGGGTTGTTTATATTTTTTTATTCTGCTTTTCAACCAAATAGGATATATACACACACACACTCATATAATCTATNTTTTCACAGATTTTATAAAATGAAAGAAAAAAGTAAAGTATTTTACATTGAACGATAAGATAAATATACAAATTTTTGCCAAAAATTTTTATTAAAGGTTCAAATAGCCAAAACCCTGAGAATAATTGCAAATGCTCCCTATTACGTATCCAATTCATCCCTTTACCACGATCTTCATATCCCTTTTGTTCAAGACCTCATTTCTTCAAGAATTATAGACGTAAGAGGATTTGGCTGAGATAAGGATGAATCAAGGGACAAAAGTGGGCAGGAAGGCCGGAGATGGCCCTTGACTGGTAAGAGGCAGCCATTAGGCAAAGGAGAAGAGCTCAGAGACTGACGACATCGTCCTTCACATCCACCGTCTTCGAGTCTACCACGAGGATACCACTTCCCATCGTATACTACAGTGACCAAGCGATCTCTTGGACTGAGGAAGGTCAGGCGTATATATATATTAGGAATTCATAATATTTTCATGTCTCTGAACATAATAAATTCTATTAAAATACGACAACAAAAAGTTATCCTTGTTTGCTTAGGAAGTGAATTCAGAGCCTTTTATTTAAAAAAATCAGGTAAAGCGAATATGCTTATAACCTACCCCTGGTTGTTGACCTCTACTTAAATTACTCAAGAATAACGTATTTTCTTACAACACTTTCGCAAACAAGCTGGGAAGGGGAAGACCAATGATTAGTCTTGTTCTATTTCACCTTATTATTCTTCTAAGAAAATACTTCTACTTGAAATCAATTTTCTATAGTTTCTCAGCGAGTAGATTTTTTAACCTAATAATAATAAATTTGACTGATCGGAAGCAATACCGACTGCATTGTTAGAGCTACATAAAAACTTCAATTAATTGTCTTGGAAAAAATATTTCCACATAATTTCTAAAAACTATCGACTTAATTTAAAACCATCTCAAAATTATTTTGAAAATTTTTGAGGTTGGTTTGTATTATAAATGCAGTCTAATTATGTTTTATAAATTGGAAAAGACTGGGAATATTAGCATGGTGTTTACATTAAACTTAAAAAAAAGTTTACGAACTCTAGAGTAATGAGAATGAATCCAATTGTGAATAACCACAATATAATTTAAAACAGTGTTGAAAAAAAGAAATTCAACTCTTCAGACTTTATAGAAATCGTGTGCAACATGCTTTTTCCCAACTATGCTGTCGAAGGTCGTACCAGTCCGGGCTCGAAGTATATAAATATTCTATATGGATTAGAAAACTATATAGGATTTTCCTGGAATTGATAAAGAAAATACAAAATTTCTTTAATGTCTATTTTTGTAAAAGTGAAGCATTTGAATTTATTATTTATAAGTTTCAGCCAGTTATGCCAAGTTAAGGAAGGGAACTTCCACTTCCACTTGTGCCAATATAAGAAGTCTCTGACTCTTTGTTTTTGGAAATTAGGAATGAGCAGGAAAGAGGAGATGTTTTGGGAAATACTGAAGTAACATTACATATCCAGTTCCCACCAAATGATAGCTCAATGATGCCAAGTCAGCACTTAGAAGTTCAATTTTACACACACAATTAGAGTGAATATTCCTTAGTATCAGAGTTATGAAAAAAAATTAAATTTCAAAATGATGTAAGAAAATCCTGTTTATAAATCAGTATAAAATAAAATTAATTAATGTTTTATAACATTTTAAGATAAAATTAAAGGTTTATAAAAATGCTTCAATGCATTTGGAGGTACCTTTGTTGACCATGAAGTTTTATGAAGAGAAGATTATTAAGAATTCGGTCTTGGTAGTTGAAGAATTAAAAACTAATTCGTAACCAAAAACGTTTTTATTTTAGCCAACGTTTCGGACTGAATTTCAAGCCTTCATCAAAGCTATGGATATGAAAAAGAAACATACAAGAATAATATAGAAACATATGTCATAATCTAAGACAGAATATGTAAATGAAAATATAAAACTGAGTACAATTTACTTTTTTGTGTGTGTAAATGCTTCTATGTATGTTGAGCGCTTCCAGCCTGTTTTTAGTGATAACATTAGATGACTCTCCGGAGTTAGCAAATCTGTTATTCTGCATCTTGTGAGATCAAATTATCCACTACCCCAAACTAATTCTTAATGTAGTAAAAAGCTTGAAATATTACTTCTTTACGCTGCTCCTACCTGAAATAATTCATTCTTTCTTTATTATTTTTTCTTATTTATTCCTCTTTAGAAAGATATTTATGTCTAATTTGTTGTTAATTAATAAATGAAGGAATTTCGTTTTTTACCTGAGAAACTCCATTTAATCAGACTAAATGCATGGCTGGTGCATTATCTCTTTTGCTATCAAGATCGTAGGGGGCTTGAGCACTTCCTGACGAAGGAATGCGCGGTGGCGGAGAGAACAGTGGAGATGCCTTTGCGGGCTATTAATAGAGATTCCTTAGCCGCTCCCCAAACAAGCGTTTTTCCCATCACTCTACAAACAACCCACGCAAAAAACTAATTCCTCCCATTTTGCACAAAACAGTGAAAAGGAAAAACTTGAACTGTTTGTATCTGTCACGTTCTGGAGTTACTCTACCTAATCGGATCTCTACCTGTTACACTTATTTTCATGAAATTATGAAGTGGATTTTGATTTGCTTCATATATTTCGCAATTTTGAAAGTAATAGGTCGCTGAAAATACTTGAAAGCTTTCACAATTTCGGTTCTATGCCTAGAATTTTCCGTGTGTTTAGGTATGTATGGTGGAACGATCTAGAGGTATAGTTAAGAACTAACTAGAAAGAACTTAGTGACCTCTCTGAAATGTACGCTAAAAGGTTCTTACAATTTCTATAGAAATATTTACCTAAATTACTGTAAGTTTTTACTATCTGTTAAAATATCTTTTTTACAAGCATAATAATATTTTTTATGGACAGCTCAGAAAAAAAGCCCCTCTTAGGTTATCTGGGAGAGGGTTAGAGTATGGTTAACCCATTCTTGAAAGATAGTATCACCTTTACTATTTTGTGTTGTGACTATCAATTTACCCAGTCTCTGTGATGAGCTTCGTAAAAGGGAGAAATTCGAGTATGACCAATGCACATCATGCTACACAAATATGCAATATATATTTAAAAAAACTCTATAATTTCAGTTAAAAAACGCATCTTCATTCGTTAAATTAAAATTCTTTCAAAATGTTTTTAAATTTAATTTGATGAGTAAATAAGCAGAGGAGGGGGGGGGGGGTCTCGGAAGTCTAGCGTTGGTAGAATGACCCCCAAGGTAATTAGCTGTATCCAAGTCAGTGGCTGTGATAATAGGCTGTGAGCTTTAAGCTTCAAGTCTCCGAGAATTTAGCAGATCAGCCCCTCCACTTTAACGCTTCACCAGTTACAGCCCACACCCCAACCACTTCTGTCCAATCTGGATTTTATCCGGAAATTGAAAAACTCACTAAACACGAATTTTGCTATTGCAGAGAATATTTTAAAATAATTAAGGTGTATCTTTTTAGAGAAGAAACGTCAGATTAATATATATTTCACACTTAATACACAAGTATGAATGAAAGAGTAAATGATTTTTGACCGGCCTTGCTACCATTTTGGAAGGTGGCGGAAGGGGTCATCTCCGGATACTCACCTTATTATAAACACTCTTGTAACTTGGAAAAGTTTTATTTCAAGACGAAAGCCAAACAGGGGGGGGGGGGGGGTATAGGACCCACACAACCAGGATTTGGTGACCTAAAGGAATCTTCGGCGATCTAGATAACGAGTCATCAACAATCTGTTCGTCAAATGCCTCAAATGTTTTCATCTATCGTTATCGATAACTCCATTTCAAAATATTGGAAATATCTGCTACTTTATAATAAAACAAATAAAATACTGTCGGAAGAAAACACTTCATCAAATAATGAAATACAGTCTATTAAATTAAAAAAAAAACGCTTTAAGAAGCATTAAGCATTTAACTTTGATCTGTTTTCATTGCAATATATTAAAAAGAGAGTTTATAGTTTACCATGAATTAAACTTTCCTTTTTCGAAATTAACAGCGTCATGTCATCGGATTCAAATTCTGAATCTGAGATAGAATTTTTAATAATTTTATCACCTGAAAATGTTATTCTTAGACAAAAATTGTATTAAATAGGAGAAAAATATAGTATTATACTATTATATAATTTTGAAAATAATAGATTGAAACAGTACAGTTTTTCTTGTCCTTTAGGGCCATTTGGCTATGGATTCAAATAACATGACAAGAGGTCATAGAACTCTCAAACTTCGTGTGACGAGGTATACCTTTGAAACGTAAATTAATTTGTAGTAAAGATTTTAAAAGAAGTCTTGAAAATTTTAGTAAAATAATTGAAATAATACATTTTAAACTGGGTATTTAATAATTCAAACTCTGATGTAAACATAAGTAGCGTTTAGATTTAAGTGCATTCAGAGAGAATGAATTTTCAATCGAATTAGAATTCAAATCTGCTAGCGTATCAAGAGAATGATGCAGTATCTTTGCAAACTAGAATATATCTCCATTTCCAATCGTCCTATTGTTGTACTAAAGATAAATTTTATGATTAAATATTGTATGTAAGTTTGTCAATAAACGAATGAAAAATGAAGGTTATCTCGCCAGGCTGAGCACACTAGTTAATCTGATCTACAATTCTATATCCTTGCTGTTGGCGACAGTATGCAAATGCTGAGAACATCTTGTCAGAAAGTTCTGTCAGATCGATGAAACATTCTGTCAAGTGTGACACATGCTAGCGCCTGGGGGACTTTTAGTACCGCCCCGGGAAATGACAAAGTTCCAGGCTGTCAAACATTTCATAGCTTTATGTTTGAGGATTAATCTTTCCTCCATTTTCCGTATGTTACTCCATTTTACCGGAGGGAGAAATTCCTCAACGGCCGGTCAAAGCTTTTATCTGTAACTATATAATTTTTTATACAATTATTGAGAGGGAATAGAAAATAAAAAACTATCTGTCCCAGCCAGGAATCGAACCTGGATCTCCTGCTTTATTTTCTATTCCCTCTCAATAATTGTTTGAAATTTTCGTGGGATAAAATACCACAACTAAATTAAATATTTATAATTTTTTATTTTCATAATATTTTAAATTTTTAACTTCGCACACCGCATTTACGCAGAATCCGTTCTGATAGATGAAGTAATTTCCATTTATATCCGTAAATGGTTTTAGAATAACGTCATCGATTTGCCAGAGATGCTGCCTAGGAAAAGTTCAAATATAGTCCATTCAAAGTTTTCAATAAACACACACACACACACACACACACACACACACACACACACACACACACACACACACACACACACACACACACACACACACACACACACACACACACACACACACACACACACACACACACACACACACACACACACACACACACACACACACACACACACACACACACACACACACACACACACACACACACACACACACACACACACACACACACACACACACACACACACACACACACACACACACACACACACACACACACACACACACACACACACACACACACACACACACACACACACACACACACACACACACACACACACACACACACACACACACACACACACACACACACACACACACACACACACACACACACACACACACACACACACACACACACACACACACACACACACACACACACACACACACACACACACACACACACACACACACACACACACACACACACACACACACACACACACACACACACACACACACACACACACACACACACACACACACACACACACACACACACACACACACACACACACACACACACACACACACACACACACACACACACACACACACACACACACACACACACACACACACACACACACACACACACACACACACACACACACACACACACACNATTATTATTATGAAGTGTTGGCAATGTAGGGGCCACGCGGCTGTTTCCTATTCAGGCAGCGTGGTGGGTTATTAGAATGGGTTATACTGGATAGTGTTTGAGCTACAGGATTGGGATACATGGAAAGGTCTAAGTGAAATTTATTAAAATGGGTTGCGATGACGTCTTTAACAAAAGAGATTTCAAGGTCATTGTGAAGTAAGGAGTTCGCAACGGAATATGGTCATCAATTATGATTCTGAGGATTTTGGATTGTAAGTACTGTATTCATTGGGTATAGGATGGTTTAGTAGTTCCCTACAGTTTGACTCCATACGTCCAAATAGGCCTCAGTAGGGTCTTATAAAGGGTGAGTTTGTTGGTCACAGTTAAAGTGGATATGCGGTTTAACAGCTTGTAAAGTTGTCCAAATCTCCTATTTAGGTCCTGTCTTTTGATTTTTGTATGTGTGTGCCATGTTAGTCATGCCGAGTGATGTTGGGATAGGAATATCATTGAAGTAAATTCTGTCAGATTGTTTCTTCCTTAGTGTGAAAGTAATATGACATTATTTTCCTTCGTCTACCAGCTGGCACCATCGCTGTATGTTCATAAGTTACCGTTGGAGATTTTTCCAGGCAGTATGTGAGTCGGGATAAAAAAACTAATTTTTTGGTCATCCGCAAAGGTTGCAAGGTGCGTGTAAGGATGAGAAGGGATATTAGAAGTGTACAGAATGTAATGGATGAGCCTGAGCACACTACCTTGTGGAACTCCAGCTTCCACTTGGTAATAGTCGGAGTAATCTAATCCTTGCAGGACCCTGAAGAATCGATCGGTTAGGTAGGAGCGTAGGATAAGGTAAAGGGTGTTTTGGAGGACGGATTTTAATTTGAACAATATCCCGCGATGCCCGACCCTGTCAAATACTTGCGACACATCGAGAAAGGCACCAACACATTACGGCTTGTTCTCGAAAGAAGAAGATATGCAATCTACAACACAGAACTCTTGATGAACTTGATGGAGTGTTGGCTCGACGGTTCATCAACCAAACTGGTGGTGGCTCAAAAACCAAACTGGTGTTTTGGAAGTATTAGGTGATCGTGCAGGATCGTTATTAGCCTTTTAAGAAGAATATTCTCAAAGACCATTGAAAAGAGAATGTTACCGCTTTATTGGGAAAGTGGTTTAGAATTTGGGCTGTAATGTATGTCCCGGACGCTGCCCAGGTGCTATTATCGCGGCGGAGAAGAGTGGTGGAGGAGTGGTATTTGAGATCTTTTCTGGAGTCCAGAGGGATTTGTCTTCCGTTGTGAGTGAAGAGAGATGAATTTTGATTTGTGAAAAGATCTGAGTTCCCATGTCAATGAACGCCTCAGTATATTATATGCTAGATGATCGGATAGGTCTCGCGTTCTTTGACACTTAAATGTATTAAAATATTTATTGGTCATATTATTCAATATTTAGATGAAATGTTAGAAATATGCTGTTTTGTTCTTAATTCTCATCAGTTTTTAATTAAAAAATAAATGCCAATGTTTTGTATATATTTCATTAATCCGAGACACCATCTTCTTCCATTTATTGGCCATCTGAAGTAAACCACCTTCCTGATATCCTAGAATTCTTCATTTGAAAAAACCTTACTCCTCTTCATCATTCCAATTCGAACCTAAACGAACTCTCTTCTGACCACAGCTCAGCTCTCCAAACGTTATCCTTGACTCCTATTCCAAAACAAATACCTCCCCTCCTCATTAATGGCCCTCCCTAATTATGTTTAGAACTCTCATAGAAGAGTCACTTAACTTCGGTATTTTTCTGTACATTTCTTTACCACAAACGTTTAGCAATGCATATGTATGGAAGGTACGATATATGAAGTACTAAATCTGTCATTGACTCAAGTTGACTCTACACTAAGCCAAGTAATAGCCGAGAGTTGAAGCAAAATAACATAATTATGATGAGCGATAACGTAGCTTTCTATGTTGTAAGGGTAAGGTCAACCTTAGTGGTTAAAGTGCTTCACCCTTGTATTTCATTAACTAGATTTATATTGAAAGATAAGCAAGGGGAAAATGAATGTTTCTCTATTATATGTTACATTTTACTTCTTCTTACTAATAGAAAAGGATTTTCTGAATATGGTGTGAATTTATAAATCAAAGTATGATCCCAAAGTCAAGGCTGAATTGTCTCGTTAAAAGTCAACTGGCCGTGGAGGAACAGACAGCCAAGTGAAAATGGCGGAAGAATTTAAAGCTAGAGGCCTCTAATTTTATCACAAAAGAAATGCACTGTGTCATTACAGGCAGAAGCCTAGAAAATCTCTCGTATTTGAGTATTAAACATTAGAGGCCTCTAGCTTTAAATTCTTCCGCCATTTTCACTTGGCTGTCTGTTCCTCCACGGCCAGTTGACTTTTCCATCACGGAACCACCCAATTAAAGAATTGATTAACATTTTTTATTAAAGGGAAATACATAAATTCAACCGAGCAAATCAATATGAACTGTAATAGTAACCCATGGGTGGAAAATAAACACATACACACACAAAAAAAAATAAACATATGTATATATATATAATACAGTTTCTTCATGTTATAAAAGTTGCAACAGCAAAGAAAAAACAGACGTGTG
>KZ808010.1:114354-125665 GCA_000696205.2 Oncopeltus fasciatus
TACGTTACATACATACACACATCCTATTATATATATATATATATATATATATTGTTGTTAGTGAGGACATATATACGTATATAGTATATTTGTTAGGCTTACAGCAGCAGATCATGCTATTATCTCTTATCTAAGTCCTTTGCCTTCATTGTGACTCTGTGCAGTCTCCTCTAGCACGGTCATTGGTCTCCTTCCTTAAAGTCCCTGAAGTATTATCGTCGACTCTAAAGTTCACAGAGTAACTGTTTTTTTTTTCTTGCTGTAGAAGAGTACTCTTGCACCCTTCATTTACTATCCTGCCTCTCTTTGTGTTCAAGAATCTCGCCTGTTCGTCTACAGTACTTCCAGTGGTGGTCATTGGTAACTAATTTAACCTTATTTCCTTAGTAGAGATCGTTGTATCTGAGTCCTTTTCCTGCCATCTGGATATATTTCTTGTTCCAATACACATTTTAATGGCTGGCTATGGTACAGTGACCCTTCCAGATCGTTTAGAAGAGGATATGTTGGCCAACTTAAATTATTTTCTTTAACTAGTACACCATCTTAAATCATGTAATTTAGCTCCAATCATTGTGCTTAACATTGGACCCACCCATCGCCTCGATCACAATGAACTTAAATCCATCTCAGTATTGTCATCTTCAGAAACACATGTCAGTAATACAATTTTCCTATTTACCCAAAAAAAAAAATTTTAATAACACCCACATATGTATATATATACATGAGATATTTCTGAAAGTTTTCTGATTATTTATTTGGGTGCTATAAAAAAAACTATCTATCTCAGCCGGGGATTGAACCTGGGTCCCCCACTATATGGGCGGGTGCGTAAACCAACTACACCACCGAGGGAGTGAGAATAATTTTTAGTTACCCCCTCAGTAGACTTTTATGGTTACGATATTGCCAGAATTCCCAGTCAGAGGAACAATCGCGTTTTGCCACTCATAACCCCTTCCAAGCCCTTCAGTAAGTAGAAGGCAAAAATATGGAAGCAGATTCAGCAGTCCCTCAAATAATTCGACCACCGCCAATATTTGTTAGAAATCTGAACGACTTCAGACTGATGTGCTCCAAGTTGAACGAGCGAGTGGGGCCTGGCAGATATTCGTGTATCAACAGGCAGCAAGATACCATAATAATCCCTGACAGCCCAGACACCTATAAAAAAATAATCCACTATCTAAAGGAAACGAATGCGCAGCACCACACACCACACATACCAGTTCAAAGAAGAGAGGGCTTTTACTGGGCTTCGTTTTCTCCACCACACAACTTCCACAGACTTCGTCAAGGAGGAGTAGACTGACTTGGGATTCAGTGTCAGAAACGCCAAAAATAAATAATGGTCATTATCTGTCATCATCTGTTTTGAAAAAAACTCAGGATCATCCCAGACAAGACGAGCCACAGCCACAACCGTATCCCGTAAGAAGGCAATTATATTCCTTACCTACATCTATAATTGTATACTCCGAACTACTCACTTCCAACTCCTCTGGAAATATTACGGCATAAAATTGTTTTCCAAACCTAGAAAACCACCACATATTCCTTCTTCCTACCGTCCTATAAGTCTCCTTCCTTCACTTTCTAAGGTTTTCGAAAAAATTCTGTTAAAACGAATGATGCCTTCCATTAAATTATTTAATATCCTCCCAAATCATCAGTTTGGTTTCCGACGTAAGCATTTTACTGTCCAGCAGGTGTTTCGCGTCATACATTTCCTCATCCCGATTACTCCGATTTCTACCAAGTGGAAGCGGAAGTTCCTCAAGGTAGTGTGCATGGACCTATCCTATTCATCCTGTAAACTGCTGAGATCCCCACCCATTTAAGTACCCTCTTAGCTCTATTTGCGGACGACAAAGCTATTCTATCCTCCCATCCTGATCCTAAAACTGCTTCTAATAATCTACAAGATCACCTCGAAGAAATCAAACAATGGCGTGGCAAATGGAGAATAAAAATCAATGAAGCAAAATGCTTTCATGTAATTTTCCAACTGCGGAAAAAAGACTTCCCTGAAATTGTAAAATTAACAATATTCCTTTACCACATTCAAATTCTGTTCGTTACCTTGGGTTTAACCTTGACTCACTTACATGGGGCGAACACACTAAAACTTAAAGACAAGAACTCGATATGGACTTTTCTCCAGACTCATGAATAAGATCTCCAATCTTACGATTGAAAACTGAAGCTCTCCAAAACCTTATTACGACTAATCTAGACTTACGGAGTAGAAATCTGGGGTGCCGCCAAGCCTTCCAACACCCAACGAATCCAGTCCTTTCAATCCAAAACCCTCCGATTAATCGCAAATGCCCCCTATTACGCATCCAATTCCTCTCTTCTGTTCAGGACCTAATTTCTTATTGCTTCAGCCTTTTCCACAATAAACTCCCATTCCATCCCAATCCACTAGCACAGACCTTGTCTTCCAACTCCAGCCCCTACAACCCTCCCCGTCGGCTCAAACGATGATGGCCCCGCGATCTCCTGGGGACATTTCTGTCTGTAAATTATTTGAGAGTGGTGTCACTGGTCACCTTCTCTCCTCATGTGACTTTCACTAATGTCATTTTTTAATTATTATTCATTGTTATCAAATTACAAAATGTTTTTATTTATTTTTAACAGAATGTAATATGTAAATAAAGGTTATAAAAAAAAAAGTTTCCCCCACTTCACTTTACTCCTAGTCTAACCGCCCAGTATGAAGAATATATCGTCTTGTCCTCGGCGAAGCTAAAAATGCTATTTATTAGTCTCGTTTGGCCACTACCTGATATTCAAATCAGAATGATAATTGGGGTAAAGTAAGTAGAGTCAGACTCGGAGTGAAGTGAAGTGCGGGGAACTAGAAATTATTCTCACTCCCCCAGTGGTGTAGTTGTTCAACGCACAGGCCCGAATAGTGGGGGACCCAGGTTCGATCCCCGACTGAGGAAGAGAGTTTTTTTCTAGCTCCCTGTACGATTGAAATAAATAATGAAATGTGGGATTACTTTACCATAATTATCATCATGATTTGAATGTCAGGTAGAGCACTTTGCCTAACGAGAGTCTTATAAATGACAAGCAATTTTAGCTCCGCCGAGTAACAGACGATATCTCATACCTTTTATTCTCCGTCTTCATTGGTTTCTGAACACCATCTCCCGTTGGCGAGCGCTTTCGGACATTGTCCATCTTCTGGCCGAATACATACGTTCACTGTCACAGTCCGTATTCAACTGTGTTTGTATTCTGTGAGTTAGTTGTGTCAGGTAGCTGTAACGGAGAAAGAAAACAACAAAACAATCAACTACCTCGACATAACTATTACAATGACGGACGATAGACTAACCTACGGAATATACAGAAAACCGACAGCGACTGACACCACCATACACGCAACATCAAATACCCCAACACAACACAAACTCGCAGCATTCAGACATTTAATACGACGAATGAAGACAATCCCACTCACAAAAGAAAACTATGACAAAGAACTACAGACGATATACACAATTGCGCACAACAACGGATACAAACAAACCACTATAGACAAACTACTTACGAAATACAATAACAAAACACACACGAACAGACAACAAGAAGAACAGGCAAATCATAGATACACAATAACATACACAGGCACTGAAACTTACAAACTTACAAACCTTATTAGGAAAGAAGGTATACTCACAGCATTAAAAACAGACAATACACTAAAACGCAACCTACACACGAACAAGAAAAAGACTGAAACATTCAACTCCAGCGGAGTATACAAACTGACATTTACAGGCAACCAGAGATACATACGACAAACAGGACGAAAACTCAAAACGAGATTTGACGAACACGCACGATCATACAAACGACATAAACGGGACTCCAATTACGCAAACCACCTACAAGACAACGGACACGACCTCACCGACATAAAAACAACCATGACGTTGCTACATAAACAACAGAAGGGACGGAAGATGGACATCTTAGAAAACATGGAAATCTACAAAACAAGGACCGCTGACAATAACATAATTAACGAACAACTCAACACACAATCCGACACAATATTTAGACCGCTACTATTACTAAAACGAACACACAAACGCAAACGAACAGACGACGCACAAACCGACAACAACGCAAAAAGACATAAGACAGCATAATCCATAGGCAGACACTATCAAACACAAACACATTTACAAACAACTTTCGGAACACTTAGAACACCTCAACAAAGGAGATTACAACTAATCCCTGCCTCAACCAATACCTGGAATAATGGACTCTGACCCTTATAACTCGCGCGTTTGACAGACCTATCGCTGACAAAGCGACCGTTACAGCTATACCTGACACAACTAACTCACAGAATACAAACACAGTTGAATACGGACTGTGACAGTGAACGTATGTATTCGGCCAGAAGATGGACAATGTCCGAAAGTGCCCGCCAACGGGAGATGGTGTTCAGAAACCAATGAAGACGGAGAATAAGAGGTATGAGAGTTCTATATTCATTGGTGGTAGAAATAATAATAACCCTTTAGACTATTTAACAGACGATATATTCGTCATACTTGCCGATCAGACTTGGAGTGAAGTGAAGTGCGGGGAAGTAGAAATTATTCTCACCCCCTCGGTGATGTAGTTAGTTAACGCACCCGCCCGGATAGTGGGGAACCCGGGTTTGATCCCCGGCAGAGAAAGTGTTTTGTTTTTTTAGCTCCCTGCACGATTCAAATAAATAATGAAATGTGGGATTGCTTTAACACAATTATCATCATGATTTTTCTTATTAATTTGTATTAAAAATATGAAATTGACAGGGAAGGAGGTTGTGAGAAGATTTATGAGGAGGATAAAGAAGATTAAAATGAAAATAAATTTAATATCGTAATCTATTTTATTATTTTTCTTACAAAAATAATTTATATAATTTAATAGGTGTATAATATAATTTTCAAGCATTTCTGTTCTTTTAATTTATTATAAAACTAACATTAAGAAAATTATTTATGAATTAAAGCAGGAAGATTGAGCGGATAGATCTTTTCCCTTGTTGGCTTGTACTAAGATTTTGCGAGTGCTGAATTTATTACTATCATTGCATTACGATAAAGTTTATTTTCACTGTAACTAACTCGACAGTTTGTGCTTTTTTTCTTTCTGTTCTCTAATTGGCCAATAATACTTCCTAGTGTAAATTTAAAACTCAAAATAATAAATATCATACATTAATATGTATTACAATTACTTTATACAATTTTAAAAATAAACAATTCTTAGTGCAAGGGAACATAATAAAAAATCTAACTGCCCTAGCCAGGACGTTAGATTTAATTTACGTGGGATTAAATACCACAAAAAATAATATTTATAAAATTTTAAAAATAAAATTTGTCATTCCCAGTGGGCTCCTCTTAATCATAAATGTGGCGTCCTGACTAATGCAAAGTTAGATCATATTCCTCCTCCCAATATTTTAGTTCCCTGAAAAGGCATTATTCACATAAAAGCTGACGAAATGTACTTGCAATCTCGTTTGAAAAGTGATCAGATCTGGCTCGAAACCTGTGTATCTTAAAATTTTCACAATCAACGGCTATAATAAGCACTTTTCCCTTAAAAAAAAAAAATAATAATAATAATAAATAAACTAAGCTATTCTCGTTGATGCCACGGCAAGTATTAAGGGTTTTTTTTAAATATTTACTGATAATACCAAGGAAATTAAAAATAAGATGTGTTGAAAATTACATATTTACACTTATGCAAGACAAAATGGTCAGGGTGTCCGCCAGGATCGGAAAAATATAATACTACAAAATATTTGGATAATTATTTTATTATTGCCGACTTTTCGACTTAACTTGTAAGTCATCACCAGGGCGATAGTGTTAGTATGGAGGATCTCCGAGGGGGGTATATGGTCACATCTCAGACTGCAGAACTAAACTCGAAACAGTTTAAATTAAATTAAATTTTACACCAATAGGTAATAACATTCAACGATTTTTTTTCGATTATCTAAAAGTAATGAAGATATTAACGATTTATCACGTAGACAAATATATATACATATATAGAAAATAAAACACTCGCGGCTGTGATATATAATAATCAAAAACAGGCAGTGCACATGCAAACAGAAAAAGTCACAAAGATTATATATAATATATAAATATATAAAAAAAAGATTAAGACCATCCCGTTATTCCTCTTTCTGGTCGAAAATTAAGCAGCCTTGCTGAGCTGCGCTTTGTTCTCATCGTCAGGCTTCTACGATCAAAGAGGTCTCTAGGACTTACTTTTGTGCACCTTTAATTAAAATAACAGACCAGGGAAATGGGCTTATTTTTCGCAGCTCCTGCGAGAAGGACTTTATTCATATAAGAGGGGTTTCGTGAAAATAGTAAATCTCCTCCCTCATTTACAATTCAAAACTAGTCTAAACTGGGCAGCTTGGAGTCAAACAAAATCATAACGTCGGGTCGGTTTCCTAAGCATAGCTGTTTTGTTTCTTGAGTTGTTTTTCCATATGAAAGGCTAATGAAAAAGAGGGCTGTAGTTGGAGAGGGAAAGAGATCCAGGGGAACTCTAAAGCGAAGGGGCAGATTTACGTCGAGCCAGTCCAAGCGAAGCACATAAAGTGATCGGCTTTATTCCCCAGATTCGAGACCTCGGAATACCGACAGCAGTTTGCAGGTAAAGTACCCTTCAGCTCTTAATCTGTCTTAGTACGTTTCGAACAGATTTAGCTATTGAGGTAGAGCCAAGGCCAAGAGGCCAATAAGTGACAAGTCACACACTTGTGGCAAATACTTTTCCACAAAAAATTGTTTATTAAAGTTTCCTTATGATCTAATAAAGAAATTGAATTAAAAAATTATAGACATCCCTACATTCATTCCTTTTCTTTATTAGTAAAATAAAAAGGTAGTTAATGAAATAAAACGTCATCGTGTAAATACAAGATAGTGCTAAAAAATGTCTTTTTCTTGGACAATGTAATCGAATGTAAATCGAATGCCTCAAATAGAATTTATTGATTGTTCTTCGATATTTTTGTTTACCCTAACTGAGTACAGAAAAATTAACTATTTTTTAACCTAAAATTGAATTTCATTGAAATTTCTCATTTAAAAAAATGTTACATGTGTTGTTAGTGAATCACATCTCGTAAAGATGGCGTTTACGAAACATTTTTCACAGGATTAATGTACCATTCTCAATTTTTTTCAGATCTGGTCTAGTTCTTCAGATCTTACCGTTGCTATTTCTGTTTTATTTATTCAATATAAAACTTTAATGACATTCTAATAGTATAACAAAAATGTATGAGACCGTATCAGTTTGTGATTGATTTTCCCTAAAAGAAAAGTGGATGTTAATGAAAGTAAGAAAGGCATGTTGGAAGTGTGTTGTGGTTGAAGGGGTGGGATACCGCTGGGACGAACCCCTTTCTAGTCAGCGATTTGTGCAGACCAGGAGGGCTCTTCGGGAGATAGACGGGTTCCTGCCCGCAGCACTCACTTCAACCCCAAACGCAGACATCTATCTCATGCCACCATTCTTCTTTCTCTCTCCATTTGTCTGTTTCCAATTGTTCATATGGTACACATATAAGCAACATTTCAGCCAATTATAATAACATGAATTATGGTGATTTTTTAAGGAGCTCCTATAACCAAGGACTGCAATATCTCAAAGGCTGTAATAAATGTATTTCAAATTCTGCTTAGTAGCGGTGTAGCTAGTGATCAGTACACACCTGTATATAGCGCTCCGTCTTTCCAACTATAATATACAAGATGTGGGAAGAACTGAGATCTCAAACTCTACATACATTTGCAGTGAAGGGTCAGTGAAATGTGAGTGCAGTTTCAGCTCAAATCGTTGAGAGGATCACATTTAAAAAGAGAGTAAAGCGAACGAATTTTGTAGCTGTTATCCTTAGCACTGGGGACGACAGGGGAAGACCTGTCCGGCCCCCACCTCGCCACTATAGGCTCTCATAGCCTCCCTTATCACTGAGCCACTTCAAAACATTACAGGAGAGGAGATGGAAACCGTCACCCAACGTATACCCCGACTACCTCCCATTTTGTGTCAGAAACGTACAAAACTCGTAAAACCTAATGTGCACTCAACTCGATGAGCGAGTCGGCCGCGGGAGATACACATGTGTCAATCGTCAGCATGACACTCAAATAATGCCCGATAGCCCAGACACTTACAGAAGTATAGTGAGCTATCTGAAAGAGACAAACGCTCAGCATCACACTGAAAAACTAAAGGAAGAGGTCATCATCCATGAGGCAGTCAAGGTCATCATCCATCACCTCCACCACTCAACCTCTACTGATTATATCTAAGAGGAGCTCACTGAACTTGGCTTTCAGGTCAGAAATGCCATTAACATAACAACAAGCAAGCCTGGTAATGACGGTCACATAAAGACTCCGTTGCCCTTGTTCTTTCTGGATCTCGAGCCCACAAACAACATAGACGAGATATATAATATTACCTCACGTTGCCATTGCAGAATACGAGTGGAGAAGCCTCTCCCTCGAAGAGATATAGTTCAGTGTCACAAATGCCAGGAATAAGGTCACACTAAATGATACTGTGAGTATGGTGCCCAATGAGTCAAATGTGAAGGGACACATCTCACAGGGGACGGTCAGAAATCTCGCAGTACACCTGCTGTTTGCGCCCTTTGCCAAAAAAAACCACCCCACCAATTATAAAGGCTGCCAGATCTACAAAGATTTGAAGCAGCGGATACAGCCCACCAGACAGCAGGACTCAGCACCTGTTGCTCGAAGACCCCTAACACCCCCAACCAGAAAAGTTGACTCTGGTTATTATTATACAAAGGCGACCTACCAGCCTAAACTAGAAGAACCTCTTCCTCAATGCCAGCCTTCCAGGAGAGAGAGACCTGCCATCTCTCATGTTCCTCCGCCATCAATATCTAATGATTTCCAATCCATACTCCACTCATTTTTAAACCTACTGTCAGCGGTAGTCTCTAATATGACTTCTTCGTCTGGCAGTAAATGAACTCCTACTCCACTAGATCCTTTTCTGTTCTCTTCTGGAATGCTAACGGCCTTCAAACACATATACCGGGTAACTTGACCTCGGAATCTCCTTAAAAACCTCTGAAGAGCTGTATGATGGTGTCCAGTTCTATGCTACAAAGATTCAGCAATGTCTTCGGAAGGCTAACTTAAAACCAACCAGCAACCGCTACACTGTAAATTCAGCTGAACCCCTCCCTGATTACATTAAAAACCTCATAAAAGCTATGCGGCAAGCTCGAGCCCTGTTCCAGAGGTACAGACATCCCTCAGATCGTAGAGAGGTCAACCAGCTATCTCGTCTCGTAAATCAAAAACTGGGTGCTTTAGGAAATTAGGCATTTAATGTCTACCTGTCTAGCCTCTCAAAAGGAGAGAAATCCCTCTGGACTGCTACTCGCATGATTCTGAAGTATTATGAACCTTCTGCCCCCTTACGTCGAGAAGATGCTTCCTGGGCGTCTTCCGACAAAGACAAGGCCCAAATGTTTGCCCAGCATCTAAAGCAAACATTCACTCCTCATCCAGATCCCGAAAACTTGTCCAATAACGCAGAGATTGAGGAGTCGCTGGATATACCATTACCAATGTCCTTACTGATTAAGGCAGTGACACCTTCTGAGGTCAAGTACATTATAACCATTTGCCCAAGCGCAAAGCACCCGTCTATGACCTTATTACCGGGCTAATACTTCAAAATCTACACCAAAAGGCAATTGTTTTCCTCACTTACCTCTATAATTGTGTCCTTCGAACCACCCATTTTCCACTTCTATGGAAATTTTCTGAAATAATCCTGTTTCCCCAACCCGGTAAATATTTTCTTAACACATTATCTTATCGGCCAATTAGCCTTCTTCCTTTACTTTCCAAGGTATTTGAGGTATAACTTCTTTAAATATTCTTCCTAATCATCAGTTCGGCTTCCGATCCTATCATTCTACTGTCCAGCAGGTGTTTCGCGTTATAGACTTTATTTCCTCTTCCCTCGAGCTAAAAGAATTTTGTCCTGGAGTGACATCTAAGAATATGTCAGTCAAGCATTTGACCGAGTATGGCATACTTGGCTATTATATAAGCTGAAGTCCATATTTCCAAGTACCATCTACCTAATCCTCAAATCATATCTTTCTAACCGTTTCTTTAGGGTCCGGCAAGGATCAGATTACTCTGAACACTACTCTGTGAAAGCGGGTGTTCCGCAGGGCAGTGTGCTTGGACCCATCCTTTTTATCCTTTATACTGCAGACATCCTTAATCATCCTTATACTTTTTTAGCCCTCTTTGCAGATGAGAAAGCGATCCTCTTCTCCCACCCTTATTCCAAAACCGCTTCTAACATTTCACAAAACCACCTTGATGCTATTCAGCAGTGGTGCGGTAAATGGAGAATTAAAATAAATGAGTCCAAATGCGTACAAGTAAATTTTCAACTATGAAAAGATTCTCCTGATAATGTTACATACAATAACATCCCTTTACCTCTTTCTGATTCAGTCCGTTACCTAGGGTTCCACCTTGACTCACGACTCAACTGGAATGAAAGAACTAACATCAAACATCAAAAGACGCCACGGAATTTTATACAGCCTTATAAATAGGCACTCACAGCTCACATTAGAAAACAAACTGACCATCTAAAACCAATTTGGACCTACGGTGCAGAACTCTGGGGTGCCGCTAAGCCTTGCATTATCCAACGAATACAATCCTTTCAGTCCAAAATTCTTAGAATAATTGCTAACGCTCAATATTTTTGTCCAACTCTACTCTTCATCACGACTTTAATATTCCTTTTGTCAAAGACCTTATCTCCACCCACTTCAAGCTCTTTCATAGTAAACTCCTATTTCATCACAATCCATATGCCCAATCCCTGTCGTCGGACTCCAATCCTCACTATCCTCCCGGGCGACTAAAACGGAGACGGCCTTGCGACCTCGTTTATGCCTAAACTTATTAGGAGTGGGGTCGAAGGGCCCCTTCTCCCTGCACAGTGATGACCATTTATTTGTTTTATTGTTGGTTTTATTTTTATTTTATTATGTTTTTTTTCTTTTATTTAATTTATATTTTTTTATATCATCAAATTACAAGATGTTAAGTAACAGAATGTAATAAATAAAGATTTATAGTACATTTGAATATTCAAAAAAGTTATTTTATTGTATTTTTATCACTTATAAGTTATATGGGAATTCTTTTAATGT
>KZ808010.1:134488-167569 GCA_000696205.2 Oncopeltus fasciatus
GCGTGCATCTTGCAATGTGCTCTCAAAAGATATAATAAATATGTAAAAATAAAATAATAATGTACAATACAAATTAATATAAAAAAATATACATATACAACTTAAAAATAAAATAATAAAATTGGCAATGAGGAGGTAAAGCGGCCATTTCCTATTCAGGTGGGTAATTATGGTGAGTAATACTAGAGAGAGTTTGGGCTAAAGGCTTAGGATGCATGGAAAGATCTGAGTGGAATTTATTTAAACGGGTTGTGAAAACGTCTTTTACAAAAGGGATTTTAAGGTCATTGTGGAGTAAAGAGTTGTTGACGTAATTGGGTGTATCAACTATGATTCTTAGGATTTTGGATTGAAAGGACTGTATCCTTTGGATGTTGGATGGTTCAGCAGTTCCCCACAGTTCAACTCAAAGTCCAAATCTCCTACTTAGTTCCTGTGTTTTGATTTTTGTGTGTGTGTTCCATGTTAGTCGAGAGTCAAGATGAAAGCCCAGGTACCTGACGTAGCCGGAAGTAGGGATAGGAATATCATTAAAGTATATTCTGTCTGGTTGTTTCTTCCTTAGTGTGAACGTAACATAACAGCATTTGCCTTCGTTAACCTTAATGCCCCAGAGCTGGCACCAGAGATGTCGTTGGAGCTTTCACCTGGCATTATGTGTAATTATGTAATCTAATCCTTGTCGGACCCTGAAGAATCGATCGGTTAGGTAGGAGCGTGGGAAATGGTAAAAGGTGCTTGGGAGGATGGAGTTTTATTTGAACAAAAGTCCGCGATGCCAGACCCTGTTAAATGCTTGTGACACATCGAGGAAGGCACCAATGCAGTACTGCTTGTTCTCGAAAGAGGAAGATATGCAATTTACAACATGAAACACCAGTGGAGGTTTTGGCTCGGAAACCAAACTGATGTCTGGTTTAAAGAAGAATCTTCTCAAGGACCTTTGAAAAGAGGGGTAGCAAGCTTAATGGGCGATAGGAAGACCTACTTGGGGGTTTACCAGGCTTTGGGAGTAGGATTACGGTAGATAACTTCTACAGGAGGGGAAAGTGTGTAGTTCCGAGAATGGTGTTGTAGAGGTAGGTGAGGAAAGTTACAGCCTTTTTGTGTAAGTGGTTTAGAATTTGGGCTGTAATAAGATCGTACCCGGAAGACTTCAGGCAAGCGGGAAAGAATATATTTGACCTCAGAGGGGGTGACGGCTTTAGGAGATGGAGACAGAGAAAGAGGGGAATCAAGGAATTCTTTTACCTCCGTTCTCTTAGAATGGTTTTCTGGATCAGGGTAAGGCGTGAAAGTTTGCTGAAGATGACGGCCATAGACCTAAGCTATGTCTGCATCGGACGCTGCGCAGGTTCCATCATCGCGGCGGAGAGGAGTGGGGGGGGGGAGTGGTATTTGAGAATTTTTCTGGAGTCCAGAAGGATTTGTCTTCCTTTGTGAGTGAAGAGAGATGATTGTTGAATTCCTTGTTGTGATAAGATCTGAATTCCCGTGTCACTAAAAGGGATATATTCGCTTGGTGGTCGAATGGGTGTCGTGTTATCTGCCATATGGTTCTGGCCCGTCTTTTGAATAGTATAAGAGTCTGTATGTGGACGGGAAGAGCTTTGTTGTTTAAAGAATAGGGAATTAGAGGTTTTTTGGAGGTAGGTTTGGATGCAATCCAACACGACTTTTGAATAGCAGAGGAGAAGGATTGTACAGCATCGTTGAGGTCTTGCGGGGATTTTAAGGAAAATCTGAGGTCTATAGCGCCTTCAAGGTGAGGTTTGAACCTATCACAATGAACTTGGCCGTTAGCCAATGACAAAGGAGTCGGTTTTGGGATGGGTTGTAGTGACATGGTCAGGAGTACGAGACTGTGATCAGAAGAAAGGTCTTTGAGTGTGCTGGTAAAGGATTGGAGTGGATGTAGACTTTTGCAGACAAAAAAGTCAATGACATCTGGTACTTAATTGCCATGTGTAGGCCAGTAAGTGAGGGTATTCGGAAAGAGAGTTGCGAGAAGCCTGGAGGAAAGAGAAGTGTTCAGGGTACGACCACGGGAGTTAGTCGTCCTGGAGCCCTATTGTAAATATTTCGCATTGTAGTCGCCGCCAGCGAGGAAATGGGAGCCCAGCGAATCAAAAAATTGATTGAACTGAGCAGAAGTTATAGGTTTGTTTGGGGGATAGTACACTGCCGCAAGGGTGATAGAAAAGGTGAAGGTTGAGAGTGACACAGTGGTAGATTGGAGATATTCTGTAGGATTGGAGGGAATCAGGTGACGGAAGAGGGAGCTGCGAATCAGATGGGCTGTGCCACCATGGGCTTTCCCGTGTGGGTGATCGATCCTATAAGTTCTGTACCCTGGTATATTGATGTATTTACGTAACGTAAGTCGTGTTTCTGTCATATGTGCGACGTCAATATTTCTATTACTGACAAGTAATGTCAATTTGTGTTTATGTGTATGTACTCGGTTGGCATTTCATAAGAGAACTGTAAGGAATTTGCTGGTATGGGAATTCATGGTTGAGGTATAAGAAAGCGGGCAATTAGGGCTGTAATCAGATTAATGAGGGGATTTAACATGGACTCCGTCATTGATTGTGTTCTAGCAAAAAAGGTTTCCATGATGGCGTACGATAGAGGAAGTAGGAGGTTATTTATATTATATTATTATAGTAAAATTTAAGTTATAAGTTTAAATTATTTATGAATACTCCTTGTATGCTAGAAATTTACGAATGTAACTACGATGTGTTAGCGGTTCCCCCTTTCTCAAGTTAAAAGCAAAGCATAGTAGTCACACCTTTTGCGCTCATTCTCTCCGGCTTGTAAACTAAATTTCCTCACTTACACTCATTATTTTATTGTTTCTGCTGACACACTCCAATCACTGTGAGTGACACTCCATTTCAGGGGTTAGAGTCAAAGTAGAAAGAAGTACATAAACATAAATGAGTTCATTCTAGAAAATAAATCATATAAGGTATCACATTTTCATTCAATGAAAGGAAAATAAATTTAAAGCAAATTTTTCTCTGGAACCTCACTGGTTCTTACTACCCATAAATAGAGTGGGAAATGCTTTTCCTGAATCAAATCAAGGGTAAAAACGAGTTTTTTTTATAAATTTCTGGATTTTGTTTCCAAAACTTTAGCTAATGTCTTAACTCCAATATGTTCTAATTCCTCCCTTCTTTTAGTATTCCTATTTTATTTCTCATCATATTTGCTCCTGATTTTCCATTTCTTTTTCGTATTATTACTCAAAGTCCACTCTATCAATAATTCAAATAGAATTGAATTTATATTTTGAATCGGCTGGGGTATGTTTGCAATCAAATCTTAACCAAACACCAATTATTCACTAATTAAACATCAAAGCTTAAAATTTATTCGGTCTTTCATAAAATACTTCCATTTATATTTTTCACTTTCAATCTGGCATAACTCCATTATATGTCTATACATTTTATTTAAATCGTAAAATGTTTTAACTAACTTATTAGATGAAAAAAATGTTTTAATTTAACAGAATGTAATAAATAAATAAAAGTTTAATAATAACTAAAAAAATATATTTTGAGAAAATAATATTTTTGATTGTTGAAGAGGCACTTCAACTATCAAAAATTTGAATTTCTCAACATATTTTTTTTTTTATTATTAAACTTTTACTAATGCATTACATTCTGTTAATTAAAACATTTTGTAATTTGATCGCCACAATGAATTTAAAAAAAAAAACATTTATTGTCAATCACATGAGGAGAGAAGGTGACCGATGACACCACTCTCAAATTATTTACAGATTATGTCCCTAGGAGGTCACGGGGCCACCTTCGTTTGAGTCGACGAGGAGGGTTGTAGGGGTTGGAGTTAGAAGACATAGTCTGTGCTAGTGAATTAGGATGGAATGGCAGTTTACTGTGAAAAGAGTGAAGCGAAAGAAATGAAGTCTTGAACAAAAGGGATATTAAAATCGTGGTGAAGAGAGGAATTGGATACGTAATAGGTAGTATTTGCGATTATTCTGAGGGTTTTAGATTGAAAGGACTGGATTCTTTAGAAATTGGAAGGCTTGGCGGCACCCCAGATTTCTACTTCGTAAGTCCAGATTGGTCGTAATAAGGTTTTGTAGAGCGTCAGTTTGTTCTCTATCGTTAGATTGGACTTATTATTCATGAGTCTGTATAGGGGTCCATATCGCCTATTGAGTTCTTGTCTTTTAATTTGAATATATTCTCCCCATGTGATTCATGAGTCAAGATGGAACCTAAGGTAACAAACGGAATTTGAATGTGGTAAAGAAATATTGTTAAATTTCACAAATTCAGGGAAGTCTATCTTCCGCAGTTGGAAATTAACTTGAACGCATTTTTCTTCATTGATTTTTATTCTCCATTTGCCACACCATTGTTTGATTTTTTCGAGGTGATCTTGTAGGTTATTAGAAGCAGTTTTAGGATCGGGATAGGAGGATAGAATAGATTTGTCGTCCGCAAATAGAGCTAAGAGGGTACTTGGATGGGTAGGGATGTCAGAAGTGTACAGGATAAATAGGATAGGTCGAAGCACACTACCTTGAGGAACTCCCGCTTCCACTTGGTAGAAATAGGAGTAATCTAAACCTTGCCGAACCCTAAAGAAACAGTTTGATAAGTAAGACTTAAGGCTGTAGTCAGAGAAGAGCTCGTTTAAGTTCGAAGCGGATTAATGAAGATGAGTAAGGTTTTAGCAAATGAAGAAGTCTGGAATGTCAGGAAGGCGGTTCACGTCAGAGGGCCAATAAGTTGGAGAGGAAGGACTAATTGTGCTGAGGTTTTGGGAAGATATCGCATTATACAAAGCACGGCCACGGAAGTTGGTCGTTCTCGATCCCCATTGCAAATGTTTTGCATTATAGTCTCCACCGGCTAGGAAAGGGGGACCAAGGTCTTTCAGGAAAGTTGAAAATTCTTATGTAGTGATTGGTTTATTTGGAGAACAATATACTGCTGAAAGTATGATAGGATGAGAGGGTGTAGAAATAGACACTGATGTTGATTGAAGGAACTCTGTGGAAGTGGAGGGTAGGATATGATGGGAATAGGATTTCTTGATAAGAAGTGCAGTTCCACCAGTGGTAGGGAAGACTTATCTGTTCCTCTTCCAGGGCTTAAAACATTTAGAATGTTTTTCACTACTAACCCTTAGTCAGTGAGCTCTTCTTTGATGTCATCGATTGGTGTAGTGTGAAGGAGGCTCCTAATAACTACACGTAGAGTCCTCTCTTCCTTTAGCTGGTACGTATGGAACTGGGCGTTTACTGATTTCATGTAGCGTACTATCTCTCTGTAAGAATCCAATGAGTCAGGATTGATTTTTGTGTCTGTCTTTCGGCTCATACATATGAATTTTCCACGGCCTACTTTCTCATCCAGCTTTCTACACATCAGGCCAAAATTTGAAATCTTGTTCTTTATCGCTAAGCCGGGGACCAAGCAGAGATTAGTTCATCTGCTTAGCCGATAGTTTAAGCCGGCCAATAACAGCCGGCTGGCTGGGAGCTAGAGGGAACGCGCCTGACCAAGCACGTCTGCCTGTATTTCACTCACTTGCTGTGGGTTTGTTCCTCGGTGAAATTCCTCGAAACCGGTTCGAGGCTCGGAGTCTTATGATGGGAGGTAAATACTACCATCAAGTTATATTTAGCGGAGGTAAAGGTAAGCGAAGGGGCGGACCCATGACACCTCCAAAAGACAAGAGGAGACACCGGTCAGTGACCAGAACCCCCACCGAGCGAAACAACGCAATGTCAACCCGCCCCAGCACCTCACAGGGCGTGACCTCCTAACCCTCTACCAGCGCTCTCCGGCCATACCAGCTTCCTGAACAGAATTCCCAGTCAGAGGAACAATCGCGTTTGGCCACTCATAACCCCATCCAAGCCCTTCAGGATCTGGAAGGCGAAAATATGAAGGCAGATTCTGCAGTCTCGTGAATAATTCGACCAACGCCAATATTTGTTAGAAATCTGAACGACCTCAGACTGATGTGTTCCCAGCTGAACGAGAGAGTGGGGCCCAGCAGATATCCGTGTTTCAATAGACAACAGGACACGAAAATAATCCCTGACAGCCCAGATACCTATAAAAAAAATAATACAACACCTAAGGAAAACGAATGCGCAGCACCGCACATACCAGCTCAAACAAGAGAGGGCTGTAAGAGTGGTGATTCGTTATCTCCATCACACAACTTTCCCAGACTTCATCAAGGAGGAGTTAACTGACTTTGGATTCAGTGTCAGAAACGCCATAAACGTGTGGCGGCGTTTTCGCTGGTTCGAAATTAGTAAATAATAATAAATATTTAATATTGAAAATAAAAGAAAAAGAAAGAAAAATAGAATGTAAGAGGTAGCAATTTACAAGGTATTTTCAGCAGACAGCTAGGCCCTCTCACTAATCTGCAGTTTTTCCTCCAAAGCGGCCCTGAAATTAAAAGTCTCTAACTCGCCCAAGAGAAAAACCCAAAAATTCAGAGCACTTACCTTCTGGGAATGCGTGGCAGCCGTGAGTGAACGAAGAGAAGTGGACTGTATTATGAATTGGAGGCGCATAAGGCGGCACGAAATACTAAGACTTTTATACTTTAAAACACTTTGTATTTACTGGAAGCAGAGTGGTTTCTGGAAACTGGAAGCAGAGTTCTCCAATGAGAGCTGGAAGCAGAGTGTCTCCTGTGAGAGCTGGAAGCAGAGTGAGTGTTGGAAGCAGAGTGAGAGCTGGACGCAGAGTGAGAGTTGGAAGCAGAGTGAGAAAGAGGTAGGGGGACACTACATTTAGGCGATAAGGGTCGCGAGTTCAGGTGAGTCAGCCCTGTGCCGAGATAGGGCGCTCGGGACTGATAAAGGAGGATTACGGCGCGAACATAACCGCCCACCAAAAATTATATTAATTTTTCAAAAATTAAAAGCTTACAGACAAAAAAAAAAGGAAAATTAAAGGAATCACTACTAAAAATTAAGGGAAACAATAACTATTTACAGGGGGGCTGCAAGCAATTTTACTAATCAGTAAGTAAAGGGACCAAACTACTAACAGCTCTTGTCAGCAGCTTAGAATCGTTAGTTCTAATGGAAGCAAAGGGGCGGCTGGGTTGGACTCTGGATGCGGGTAATGAAGCCATTTGGGGTTGAAACGGCTTCGCACGGAAGCGATGGCAAGTTAGACCTTGTCTTATAATTCGGCGCAAAAGACCGCGAACAGACAAGATCCAATATTTAGTGCGCAACAGGGCCTGAACAGTATTGGGTCCAGAGTGAAGGGATTCAACATGAAAGTGTTTGCATAACAACGCAGAGAGGGGGGCGGTTTTAGGAAGCAGAATTGGATGCTTGGCGGCTTCAACCAAGGAGGAAAAGGAGAGCCTCCCGCCCACCTTGAGAAGCCCTTGGGGATCGAGGTATGGAGTCAGGGGGGCTAAATTCTTGGGAACTCGCTTCTTATCCCGCAATAAGGTGTTTTCATTGTGAAAGTAATGGGATTGAGTAATGTAAACTAGTTTAGATTCAGCGGCATCCAACTCTTCAGAAGCAAGGTAGCCAAGAAGACATGTTGCGTTTAGTTTACGGGATCGAGAATTCTTTACAAATCGCAAAACATAGGCAAAAATTCGTCTGGCCTTACTAAAGGTAGAATAATGGGTAATACATTCTGCAAGAGGATTGCCAGGAAAGACTGCGACAAGAGATCTTACTTCAGGGAGAGATGAAATTTCATACTCTTCATTAAATGCGTTAGGCCATTGAGAGGGATCCAAAGACAAAAATGGAGGACCACTAAACCATAGTCTCTTAGTAGAAGGCCTAAGAAACTCACCAGGCATAACGCCTCGAGAGGCGTGATCGGCAGGGTTCAGATTGGATGCAACATGAGACCAGACACAATTTCGAACGTTCTCAGTAATTTTGACAACACGGTTGGCCGCGTATGTCTTTAACAAGTGAGGGGGAGTCATTAACCAAAATAACACTATGGTGGAATCACAAAATAATTGGATGTTAATTAATGGAGCAGCAAGTTTAATTTGAGAAGCAGATTTAACAAGCTCACTCAACAAAAGGGCTCCGCATAGTTCAAGACGAGGGATGGAGACAGTTTTAAGTGGGGCGAGCTTTGTTTTCGCCTTCCAAAGGGTGCTGAAATTACCCTTGAGGGTATGGGAGCAAAGATACACGGCAGCAGCATATCCCTTTTCTGAGGCATCACAAAACCCAGCTAGAGAGTAGGAGATAACCTTTTCAGTGGAAACCGGACGAGGTATTGTTTCTATGTCCGTACATAGAGCCACACGATGGAGACGAAATGCCATGAGAACCTCAGTGGTGTCCCTTTGCAACTTGGGGCCGGGGAGGAGGCGGTCATTTAAGGACAGACCAGATGAATCGGGATCAGATGCATTAAAGACAACCCTTATCTTATTCCTACCATTAGATACCTTAGTAACCACATGGTGAGGAATTATATACGAAGAGGGAGCAGGTGCGGGAGACATATGCCCAAGAGAGGCATACTCATTCATAAATTTTAAATACTGACGAACTCAAACTAGTACTCGACAACCAAAACGTAGACGTAGTTTTACTGACAGAAATACGACTAACTAAACGAAATAATCTAAAAATTACTGGCTATCACACCTATAAGACAGACCATTCTGACGGGCGAGCTCATGGTGGAACTGCACTTCTTATCAAGAAATCCTGTACCCATCATATTTTACCCTCCACTCCCACAGAGTCCCTTTAATCAACAACAGTGTCAATTTCTACAACCTCTTATCCTATCACATTTTCAGCAGTGTATTGTCCTCCAAATAAGCCAATCACTACACCAGAATTTTCCACATTCCTCAAAGACCTCGATCCCCGCTTCCTTGCCGGTGGAGACTATAATGCAAAGCACGTGTAATGGGGATCGAGAACGACCAACTCTCGTGGTCGATCATTATATAATGCAGTATCATCACAAAACCTCTCCACAATTAGTCCTTCCTCTCCCACTTGTTGGCCCTCTGACGTAAACCGCCTTTCTGATATCCTGGACTTCTTCATCAGCAAAAACCTTACTACTCTTAATAACCTACTCTACCTTAAACGAACACTCTTCTGACCACAGCCCAGTTCTCCTTACCCTGTTCTATCCTTGACCCCTATTCCAAAACCCCTGTCCTCCTCTCTCATTAATGGTCCAGTAGACTTGGACCTTGTTTAGAACTCTCATGGAAGAGAGTCTTGACCTCGGAATATCTCGAAAACCTCTGAGGATTTAGATGATGCTGTACACTTCTTTACTATAAATCTTCAGAAATGCATATGTATGGCTAATTTCAAACCAAAATTTACAAAATACTCTTCTGAGTCCCAAAAACCACACCCAGATTCACTTAAAAAGCTCATTATAGCAAAACGCCGCTCAAGGGCGTTGTTCCAAATATATACCCTCATACCGCAAAGACTTTAATGATCTTTCCAGACTCGTAAAACAAAAATTAGGTGTTTTACGAAATGAGGTCTTTAATGCCTATCTGTCTACCCTCTTGGCAGGAGACAAATCCCTTTGGATTGCTACTCGCAGAATCTCTCATGCGTCGAGGAAATGGTACCTGGGCCTCTTCTGAAAAAGACAAGGCCGAAATGTGTGCGCAGCACGTCAAGCAAACATTTTTCCTCATTTAGACGCCTTAGATCTATCTAATGCCATGGATATTGAGGAGTCTCTGGATATGCCATTACCTATGTCCTTGCCACTCAAGGCAGTAACACCTTCCGAGGTCAAGTATATAATCTCTCATCTGCCTAAGCGCAAATCACCCGGATATGATTTAAACACCGGCCAAATTCTCCGTAATCTTCCCAAGAAGGCAATTATATTCTTGACCTACATTTATACATACAATATATTCAGAACCACCCACTTCCCTTTCCTCTGGAAATATGATGATTTAATACTATTTCCCAAATATGGAAAATCACTTCATAACCCTTCATCCTATCGTCCTCCTTCCTACACTATCAAAGTTTTTCGAAAAAAATACTGTTATAACGAATGATGCCTTCCATTGAACCCTTCAATATCCTCCCAAATCATCAGTTCGGCTTCAAAAGTAAGAATTCTACTGTCCAGCAAGTATTTTGCGTCGTTGACTACATCTCCTCTTCCCTTGAGCGCAAAGAGTATTGCCCAGGAGCTGTTTTTGGATGTTTCCCAAGCATTTATAGAGTCTGGCTCAGTGGTCTCTTGTTTAAACAGAAATCCATACTTCCTAATAACACTTACCTTATCCTTAAGTCTTACTTATCCAACAGTTTCTTTAGGGTTAGGCAAGGATTAGATTACTCTGATTTCTACCAAGTGGAAGCGGGAGTTCCTCAACGTAGTGTGCTTGGACCTATCCTATTCATCCTGTACACTGCTAACATCCCTACTCATCCAAGTACCCTCTTAGTTCTAGTTGCGAACGACAAAGCTATCCTATCCTTCCATCTCGATTCTAAAACTGCTTCTAAAAACCTTCAGGATCACCTGGAAAAAATCAGACAACGGTGTGGCAAATGGAGAATAAAAATCAATGAAGCAAAAAAAGTTTAAGTTACTTTCCAACTGCGGAACTTTGGGAAGGGAAGACTTCCCTGAAATTGTGAAATTTAACGATATTCCTTTACCACATTCAAATTCCGTTCGTTACCTTGGGTTTCATCTTGACATGGGGCGAACACATTAAAATTAAAAGACAAGAACTCAATCGACGATATGGACTTCTATACAGACTCATGAACAAGAACTCCAATCTTCCGATTGAAAACCAACTGACGCTCTACAAAACCTTATTACGACCAATCTGGACTTACGGAGTAGAAATCTGAGGTGCCGCCAAGCCTTCTAACATCCAACGAATCCAGTCCTTTCAATCCAAAACCCTCAGAATAATCGCAAATACTACCTATTACGTATCCAATTCCTCTCTTCACCACGATTTTAATCTATTCCTTTTGTTCAGGATCTAATTTCTTTCCGCTTCAGCCTTTTCGACAGTAAACTGCCATTCCATCCTAATCCACTGGCACAGACCTTGTCTTCCAACTCTAACCCCTACAACCCTCCCCGTCGGCTCAAACGAAGATAGCCCCGCGACCTCCTGGGGACATAGTCTGTAAATAATTTGAGAGTAGTTACACTGGTCACCTCCTTTCCTCATGTGACTTTCATTAATTTCATTTATTTTCTATTATACATTTTTATCAAATTACAAAATGTTTTTATTTATTTTTAACAGAATGTAATATATAAATAAAGGTTTTATATTTAAGAAAATTAAGTATAAACTATTGAGTTTCATATGTGATATTGAGCTACATAAATGACATGAATTTTTTTCACAAAATTATATACATTTTATAAATATTAATTTTGTTGCTTTTTGGGCATAACCGACGTTATGGTTAGCATTTGTGCACGGAAAGCAAAGATCCAGGTTCGAGTCCTAGCTGGGACAGATAGATTTTTTATTCTATTCCCTCGCATTAATTGTTTAAAATTTACGTGAGATAATGTACCACAACAAAATTAATATTTATAAATGAAAATAAAAAGTAAATAACGAGAGTCAACAAATAGCTAGACTATGCAGCTCCTTCGAGCATAAGACGATGTATTTGTCTTTCTCGGAGGTTAGACTCTCTCTAGTGTGTTGGGAATTAAATAAGTTATCTAGCTCCTCCCGGTTGTTGTTATCTACCTTGACCGAACCCCAACTGAAATCATCTAGGAATAATATCTACGGTTAGAAAAAACTCTCCGTTTCAAATGGAAGAGTTTCGATTTGAAACTGTGAGACCTGCATAATTAGGATGCATGAAAAGTTTTGAATCTCTTTAGTGAATTTATGATGTTTGTTGAGGCACTGTAGTAGACATTTCCGATTTGTCTTCCAAATGTCCAGTTTATCTCAACTTACAAGTATTGGGCAATTGTTTCTAAGAGAAACTCACCAGCCGTTAGATCATGGTGTAAAGTCATTTTTTATGTAGTAAAAAACACACACACAAAAAAAACACTGTTTTAGTTGTTTATTTTAGAACCTTACACTTTTTACCACCTATTTAACAACTTAGGGTCATTCTAAAATTAATTTTAATACTCTTTGGACTGGAAAAACTAGGAATCGAACCTGTGGTGACTTATGGTGTCCCGAACGGATCCTTTCAACAATCCCGGCCTCAAATCTTCTTAATCCCAGTCAACTTTAATACCCTTAACTTAGAATACGCCATCGAATTCGATTACCAAAAGAAATCATTCTTTCTTTGATTCAATTGATATCCAGTTCTCGATTCTTTTCCAGTTCTCGACCAAATGCTCTTCATTTTCCATCTTATTAATTATTTGAATTGTTGTAGTCTGGAATCCTGGCACTAAGTAAATGTTTTATCATGAAAGGAGTGCATAGGAGAAAGATATGGGTTTTTAATATGTTGTATATAATATTAAAACATTTAAAAGATCTTCAAATTAACTAATCTAAATTAATTAATCTTACTTGAAATCTGACGTACTGTAGTAAGAAATATTTTTATAAAGAAATGATTTAAAAAAATATTAATCAAATTTGAAGTCCTTCTCAATTGTTCAGAGAAAGCTGAAATTAATAATCAAACTTTTAATAACTTCTGCTCCTTCAAAGCATGCTAGTTAATTAAACATTATTTTCTAATGAATAAAGATTAAATTTTTATAAAAAGAGAAATTAATAATAATAATAATAATAAGAATGTTCATCTGTCCCTGGAAGCTGTTATATTTCCACAGAAGTTTCTTGCTTTGAGATGAGGCATTGCTAAATAGACTTATTTATTCCTTTTGGATCTATTGACAATTCTTTTAAAACCACTTTATTTATTATGCTATTACAGAAATGTCCAAAATTTGTTATTACCATTTAAGAATTCATATTTTTTAAGGATATGTTGTTCAACTTTTTTATGAAATAAAGTTGCAGCAAAACAAAATAATTCAAAGAAAATAATAAATATATTGATGAACATTTTTCTTCTTTTATTTTCTCCATCGGCTTAAACATTTACAGTATTATTGGACACTTGGATTTTACTATCAACTTTGTTGTTGGATAGGGCGAGGGGTATGATTGCACTTAAGTATAAGTGTACTTGGCGCTGATCCGTTCTTTTCAGCCTGACTCCTTTACGCTGAACATTACGTGAAATACTGTTCTAGTGGTTGCTCATAAGATGCATTGAGAATTTGCAATGTGTCTCTAGCGCTCAATCTGTCTTCATTCATCTACTTATTAATGGTTTTGAAAGAAGTGAAGCATGTTTTTTGGTTGCTAGACGATTCCCACAGTTTCTAACATAATCATAATTCTTTCATTGAGCTAGAATATCTCATTTTTTTCCCTACTTTTGTTGGAAAATTTATATATATGTATCGCGAAATTATGAGAACCCGGCTATGGAAACGCGAAGAAAAAGCGATTGTGGACCTGTGGCTTGCGGAGCAACGATGCATTGCAAGCTCTCAATACGTAACACTGCTACAACAGAGCGTAATCGAAACATAGTGGAAATCCTGAATCAACTCCCATTGGAGAAACTCAGACTTAGTCTTATGCAATAATGCTATGCAACACGATACTAGGTAGGGATTTAAATTTCACACTTTTACAAGTTTTTTTTTTTTTTTGTTAGTTTTTTTATACAATTTCATTTTTATTTTTATTCTGTAAATTTATTAAATGATTTTAGTGAACCCTATGCTCTTTAATTATAGCTGAGCAATATCATCTCCTATGGTTCTGATGCAATACAAATCCCCTATATATAGCAGTGCCCTTCTCGGCATCTAAAATCTTCATGTTATTCTAATAACTTCTTAACCTACTGCTCTTTATTTGAAATTATGAATTTATTTGAATAAATTGACGGTTTTATTATCACAATAAATCAAATTTACAAAACAATACAAAAACCTTTCAGTCTTTAGCTATAAGAATGTTTTAAATAGCCATATAGTCGATTCCAGTTCTGGCCATTAGGCAATGCTGCAACAATTCAATATCAATCCAGGATTGATTTGTCGAACCATTTTTTTGTGTGTATGAATTCGCTAATTATTGAAAATTTACCCTGGATGTGAAGCACTGTTTTGCTCCAATTTAAATTAAAAAACTTTAAAAAACATAAATACTCCCCACATAGGTTAGAAGTACAAAAGTTACACAAGATATGGTTTCATACATTTCTCCTCTTATCCGAATAGCAGTGCACAGAAAGATTTGTCTCCTTTTGAGAGGATAGACAGATAGTCATTAAATGCCTTATTTCGTAAAGCACCTAGTTTTTGCTTTACAAGACGAGATAGCTGGTTGAACTCCCTATGATCTGAGGGAAGTCTGTACCTCTGGAACAGGGCTCGAGCTTGTATGAGGTTTTTAATGTAATCAGGGAGGGGTTCAGCTGAATTTACAGTGTAGCGGGTGCTGATGGGTTTTAAGTTAGCCTTCCAAAGACATTGCTGAATCTTTACAGCAAAGAACTGGACACCATTATCCAGCTCTTCAGGGGTTTTTAAGGAGATTCCGAGGTCAAGTGACTCTTCTAGGAGAATTCTAAAACGTCTAGGGATAGGTGTTAGAGACAGTGTAAGGAGGGCAGGGTTGTGGCCAGAGGAAAGAGTGATGGTAGGCAATAAGATTTTTACATATGAAAAAATCTAGGATATCAGGAAGACGGTTTACATCGATGGGCCAATAGGTGGGAGAGGACGGACTTAGAGTGGAGAAATTGTGAGAGGAGATAGCATTATACAGAGCACGGCCACGGGAGTTGGTCGTTCTCGTGCCCCACTGCAGATGTTTTGCATTATCATCTCCGCCAGAGAGGAAACGGAATCCTAAGGATTTAAAATGCTCTTGGAATTTGCCTGAGGTGATAGAATTGTTAGGAGGGCATTATACTGATGAAAAGGTAATTGGGGAGGACGCAGACAGCAGGTGTACTGCGAGACTTCTCTGTCAGAAGTGCCCCTCCACATTTGACACATCGGGCACCATACTCACAGTATCTTTTAGTGTGACTGTATTTTTGGCATTTGTGGCACTGAACTATGTCTCTTCTAGGGAGGAGCTTCTCCACTCGTATTCTGCAATGGCAATCTGATGTAATATTGTAAATCTCGTCTATATTGCTTGTGGGCTCGAGATCCACAAAGAACAAGGGCAACTGAGTCTTTATACGACCGTCATTACCCAGCCTGCTTTTTGTGACGTTGATGGCATTTCTGACCTGGAAGCCAAGTTCAATGAGCTCCTCTTTGATATAATCAGGAGAGGTTGAGTGGTGGAGGTGACGGATGACGACCCTGACTGCACGCTCTTCCTTTAGTTGGTAAGTGTGATGCTGGGTTTTTGTCTCTTTCAGATAGCTCACTGTACCTCTGTAGGTGTCTGGGTTATCTGGCATTTTTTTAGTGGCATGCTGACGGTTGACACAAGTTCATCTCCCATGGCTGACTCGCTCATCGAGTTGAATGCATATTAGACGAACATTTTGTACGTTTCTGACAAAAATGGTAGGTGGTTGGGGTATACGTTGAGTGGTGGTTTCTATCTCCTCTCCAGTAATGTTTTGAATAGGCTGAAAATAATTGAGAGTTGTCAAAGGTGACAGGTTTTCTTTCCTATCTGTCATTTCATTCCTATCTGTGTTTCGGTCACTTCTTGAGAGGTGCTGGGGCGTGTTTGTTGTTGGTCTCTCTTTAAGGGAGTGCTACTGGCGGAATGACGCTTCTTATCTTTAGGAGGGGTCATGGGTGCAAAACGACGCTTCCCTTTTCGCCCTCCACTAGCAATCACTTGATGATAATTATTGCCTCCCATAATACATTTTTTTAATTATGGAAAAAAAAAGAAAAAGTAGATTAGCCGAAGCCTCGACCCTATATCGCTGAGTTACGAATCTCGCCTCCTACCCTACAGGCAGAGAGATAAGGGAGGCTATGAGAGCTTAGCGCGGCGAGGTGGGGGCCGGACAGGTCTTCCCCTGTCGACCCCAGTGCTAAGGATAACTGCTACAAAAATAGTTCGCTTTACTCACTGTTTAGATGTGATCTTCGCGACGATTCGAGCTGAAACTGCACTCACATTTCACTGACACTTCACTGCAAATGTATGTAGAGTTTGAGATCTCAGTTCTTCCCACAACTCGTATATTATTTTTGGAAAGACGGGCGCTATATACAGGTGCGTACTGATCACTGGCTACACCGCTACTTATTCAATATTAAAGTTTGTTTTTTTTAATTTAATTGGTGTATATTTGGGGGGGAAATAATTTATTTTTGTTATCAAGAAATTTTCTTTTCTAACACCCCGTTCGTAAAGTTACTTCTTAAAAGTTATACATGTGAAAATTAAAAGTTAAAAATTTATATTTTGCCACGCGAAATAGAATGTTTTGTAAGAAATCTTACTTATCTATTTCTTATTTCTTAAGATTATTAAAAGCAAATGTGAAAATATTCAAAACAAATTAACCATGAAAAAATACATAAGTAAGATTATTTGAAAATTTTAAAATGTTACTTTTCGCTACTAACAGTTCTCATTTAAGTCCAGAGAACGTTCGCTTGCTGTCTTTGGAAAAATCTGATTTTAATCATGTTTATTGCCCGATTATTAGTTAACCCGATTTTTTATATCAGTATTCCAAAACTTAGGAGAATTAAAGAAAAATGTTTAAATCAGTGTATCTGAAAGGCGCTGTGGAACTTAATGTGGGAATACCCTAGCTAGCTAGAAGAGTGCAATGGAAAAAGAACGGCATGTGAAGATATTGCATTCAATAACATTCCTCACAAAAGAAATATTGAAGCAAAGGCATTTCAATTGCTGTCACCAACCAATCCTAAGGGGAACGGCAGCCTATATTTCCTACAGTCTCCATAAGGACCCTATTCTTTTTCCAATTCCCTTTTATCTTCTCTTCATCAATTTACAAATTCTCTATCTAGTTCCCATTTAGACAAAGTAATTAAATTTTGTACCCATCATAACAAAATGCAGAATTTTTAATCTTATTTTTTTTTTTTATCCCATACAAAAGATTATTCGACATAGAATTTAGCAAAACCAGTCGGGTACAGATTTATAATTCTTTTTAAATCTATAGTCTAATAAAAGGAGTGGAGACACTTTCTCCTGCAGCCTGCAGTAATTTTTTTTTTTTTTTTTTTCAAGGACATGAGTCTTCTCGAGGATGTACTTGAGAGTCAGTTATTACTTCTCGTGTAGTTTTGGTAGTTGAACTCTTCGCAAAACTCAAGAGAAATTCTTCCAACTTCTGGATGGAAGTGAGTAGCACTGGCTTGATCCTCTTCAGGACATTCTGAGAAGCAGAATACTGGAATGTGGAGCGGACACAAGGGATTCATGCAGTGTACTTTAAGCAATCTTCAAAGCACAGCGAGGAGTCACTAAAACTATAAGAGTTTCTTGTTAGATACTCAGCAAGAAGCCCTACAAGGCAGGCCTACTTCTAAAAAGGAGAAATCGGCCTTAGTTTGTTTTTTTTTTGCTCTATGCTCTCAACATCTATTGCTCAGAAGTCTACATATGACATAGTAGATATATACTTCTTACTTAAGGACATTAAATTGATCATTTTTGATATTGTCCAAGAGATGCTGATCGTACCTGTATGTATAAGGGGTTGTTCTGTATGTACAATGTGTATTCTTCATACTATTCCAACACTAGGGCAGTCATTGGTATGTTTCCTTACTTGTTCATTCACCATTTGTACCTTCCGCCTCTTACCTCCCCCCCTCTCTGTCTACCTCCCACATTGGTTCTTTCTGAAAAATTATATTCCTCCTTAGTCATGGAAATGTGAACCTAGGGACAGGACGACCTCTCTCGTCTTCATGATAGGCAGGTGTGGTAAATTACTGTTTTAGTGTTATTCAATTATTTTTCAATAAGNCGTAGATACTAGTCTTAGATGATTTTTCTTGGGGTTCGGTCAAGGTAGATCCAAAAAAATTTCCGAGAAATATATTAAATTTGTCGTAAAATGTTAATAATAAAACAAGACTTATTAAAATCAGATTCTTAAGTTCTTTTTTAGCTTATCATTAAATTAGATCCTTCTTCAGTGTTTTTAAAACAAACGAAGGTTTTCAAAATTGCCTCTCGGATCATATCTCCAGGCAGCCGCGAAAGCAGGCATTGTACGATGCTTTAGCAACAATGCACCTCTAAGCCATGTCCCACAGATAAAGCACCTAAGAAGAGGACCTAACGAACGATTTGTTTGCTCAAATACAGTGTGGCAATAGTTTCTTCCTCCAGTTATATAAAATTGGAATAAAAATTAGACTTAGTAAACCAGTTTTAAGAATTTTTATTTTAATTACACTGAACAACGAAGTTTTTGTTTCGGGGTTGAAATTAGCTGATTTTAATGTATTTCCACGTGTTAAAACCGAAAATGACCATAAAAATTATATATTAGCTCTTGTTTTCAAGACATAGTATCATTCTATTATATATATATTGAGTTTTCAACAAATGAAATATTTCATCACCAATAGTTGGTACTCATGTTTGTTTACATAACACCCCTCTCATCAGCTGTTCATAAGTAGTAAACATAACCTTTGCGAGTTTGTCAATTGTACGCACGTGGTTGCTATTGAAATTATCGTGTGAAGTTGATATTTAAATTAATTTAAGTGCTGATCTGAAATGCCTCGAAAGTGTGTGAATTCTGTCGATAGCTTTTGCTATATATGTGGTGAAATAACATTTAAGGCTCAGAAACGTAAAATGTCACCTATCATTAAGACTGCCTATAAACATTATTTTGGTGTAAAAGTTGGGGACCAAGATAAATCATGGGCTCCTCATATATGTTGTAATTCTTGTTCCGTCATATTGCGAGAGTGGCTGAAAAATAACAAGCGGGCAATGGCTTTTGCAGTACCTATGGTTTGGCGTGAGCCTACCAATCATACAGACGACTGTTATTTCTGCTTAACTCCTCCCATTAAGCAAGGTTTATCTATGAAGAAAAGAGGAACGGTGAAATACCCTAATCTCCCATCTGCTCTTCGACCTGTACCACACTCAGACAATTTGCCAGTCCCTTCTCCACCCCAAAACTATGAAATTTTAGAGGAAAGTGATGAAGTCTGTTTACAAGAGGCAACCCATCCTTCTACATCCTATGACCCTGATTTTGATGTAAGCGATAGGTCTAGTGATCCGCACAGAATTAGTCAAGCAGAGTTGAGTGACCTTATAAGAGATCTTGGCTTGTCTAAGGAAAAGGCTGAGCTGTTAGGGTCAAGACTACAACAGTGGAATCTTCTAAAACATGATGTGAAAATATCTCAGTACAGACAGCTCAGTACAGGATGCTCCAGAAGTGTTTTATAAAAGACAAGCTAAACGACAGCGATCTTGCAATACATCGGATTGACTTAATTGAAATTTGGTGGTACAAACCTCTTTTATTTGTCAAAACACTAAGAATAATGTTTTTTTTAATCAATTTTGTACTTAAAATATTCTAAAAGAAACATAACAATATTGTTTTTTGTACTTTCACTTTTCACGTATAGTATAACTACTCTTTAAGATTAAGTGCTGTATATCTCAAAAACCAGAGCTAATAAAAATTTTTCAATGTTATTTTCGTTTTTATCACCCCGAAATTAGTAGAAATAGACTAATTTAGTGTAGGAAACATTTTGTTGTGCAGTGTAACCATACTAGCATAAAGTATTCTCCCGCTCACCTAATGACCCCCGAATTAAAAAACACAGCGGAGACATGATGTTGTCTTTCGAAACCTCACGTAGTCCAAACTCCATAGTGTGTGCTCTCAGAACTACAATAAGATTTTATTCTTGCTTTGGATTTTCGTTCTCTCCGGTACATTCTTCGTAGCTTATTACTTTTAAGAACTCTTCTTTCATCTCACTTGAATCTCCTGACGACTTTGCCGCTTTCTCTTCTTCGTAGTTTCGATGTACACAAATTGAACTGCAAATATTTTGCCGTTGTTTAAATCCTTTGAAAAATGAGATTTTCATCCTCAGATATGGTAAATAACTTCGTAAAGCGCTGCAAGAAAAATGTTTAGTAAATGAACCCAGAGCACTTGATAGCGGAATTCAAGTGAGCTCAAGTGCATATGTGCTAGCAATAGTTTTCAAATTTAAAGTTTTTACTGTAACTAAAATTTTATTTTAGTAGTCATATATTGAAGAAAAAATATAAAATACATTGATGATGAGATTATTAAAAACAGAGGATCAAAATAACCTTATAGTAAATTCCAAATTTATGAGATGTATGAAAATGTTTGCTTGTTTTGAATTTTAAAGAGTGTCCCTGTAATTAAATGCTAGTGAGACATCTTTGAAATTCAGAATAGGTGCTGTCTGCATCAGAAAGCAGCGCATTAAATTACCCTAAATAATAAGGGTGTCTTTTCACATACTGGCCGTATGGTAAGTGTGCTTTTGCCAGGTAAGCAATTATAGTCATTGAATTAATGAACTCCAGGGATGTGATCCTTAGCCGGCTGTGGAGTGGGGACTCAAAGCACCTTACATTATGCGGCATCTCTACGTGCTTGGCAAATAATAAAATAAAGCTATCTTTGGTAAACTCTCATGGTACATAAGAGAATCTCGGAGCTTTTCTTGCCTTCTGATAGTGGGTATATGAATGAGAAGACTACTGGCAATAGAGGTATGCTCTTAGCGTCGATTGTAAGATTTTATTTTATATCTTGTCTAAAGCGTTTGGAACACAGTTTATACATTAATTGTTTCAATAAGTCATCAAGTACCTCATCGTGGGATGTATTAATCTTTGGCATTTTTTTAAAGTCAGTTAAATTAATATGGAATGTCTCATAACTTCACAACTCCAAAGTCCTATATCTTCAAAAGACTCGTATCTTAATCATAGATTATTATACTGTTCATTGACTACAATTACGACAAGCCATCTATTGAGTCGATGAGACTGCATCAAAGTGCTAGGAGTCCTGACAAGTGTACAGTCGCAAATACTAAATATTCCATCACGCAGAAGCCGAGGGAAATAAACATTATTTATCTAAAGGGTCAGGAGAGAGCAATGAGTATAAAAGTGAAATCACTGATGGTCTGGAAGGAGTATAGGAAGTTCCCATCCTTCGTAGTTACTATTAGATGCTTTTTTTCTTGGGGTTCGGTCAAGGTAGATCCAAAAAAATACAAATTTTAAAAAAGTGTATTTTTTTTTAAAGATTATCTGCGAACGTTTCGGCTTACATTGTAAACCATCTTCAGGTCTGTAGAAATACAATGTGATGAGAATACAATTATAATTTACAATATTATAATATAGAATTACCATAATGTAATGTGATATCAAAAGTATGAATGTAGAAAAATATGTAATAGAATTTAAAAACATGCAGACAACAACCTATTAAAAAAAATTATTGAAAAAAATTGAGACAGTAATTGACCACACCTACCTATCATGAGGACGAGAGAAGACGTTCTGTACCCGCATGTATGAGTGGACTGGTGACGGCTTTAAAGGTTTATCAAGAAAAACCAGATAATATCAGTCCCGATAAAAATTATTTATATTTTATTGCATTTTTATTTGTTGTAGGAAGTCATGAGTTGGCCACCTATTTTTATCATAGACAGGGTCATTTCTTGAAGTCAAAATAAGTCATTGAAAATGAAATCAAATAAATAATTATGAACTGTTGACTGGTCTGAATCGTCCTTCATTATACCAAAGTTTAATATTAATGTATATTAAAAAAATTTTTGGGACTTATATAGGCGTTTCTTAATCATCATTTAAAAATTAATCTTTTAACGCCAAATTTTCCTATCTTGCTGAATATTCGCTAAATGATTTTTCAAATAAAGCAATATATGTTAGGCTTAGGTAAAATTCGAGTCACAGTGAACTGCCAATAATTTCTGCTAATGCTTTCTCCCCTTGCGATCTGCCTCCAGCGACTCTCCAGAGCCTGGAATTGATGCCTGTCAATACGCACTTCTCCACCTGTCAAACATCAGCTATTTTCCATTACTAGAACCCCTATTAACAACTTCCATCTCCAACTTTCCACCTTTCATTTCCAGCGCGATTTGAATTTTTACTCACGGGTTCAGATGTACATATAAGTGAGATGGAAAGTTTTTATAAATGTAATTATTTATTTATTTACTCANGTTTTTTTTGGTTTATAAAAAATCTGGTTCTGTAAAACAGATGCCATGTTTCCTAAGTATTTTTCAAATTCAGAGGAAAATGTTTTTTTTTTTTTAATTTTGGTTTTGTTGCTTAAGTTAAATTTTTATCTCTAATTCTTTATGTAAATACAAGCTATGTTTCATATTAAATAATAGGGTCTAAAATATTACATATTTCAGACCCTATTATTTAATTGAGGTAAATAATTTTATTTAATTTTGTTATGGTTTCAATTTAAACAAAAATTTATTAACTCTTCTTAGAAATTATTAATAATTTGGTTAGCATGAAAATAAATAAAAAGAAGAAAGAACTCAGCGTGTACTTCGCTTGAGGGAGAAGCTGCCTAATAGCAAATTCCTAAATCTCTATTTACAATACACAGGTTGTTTTGTTTTTGTTTTTTTAGCAAATTATTTAAGAAAAAGAAAACTATTCATGCTGATTCCATTACATTGTGGAGAAGCTGAAAGTATGAAATACTGTCAGTTTTGTGTGTGTGCAAATTTGTCATCCCCAAAACTCCCCTCCCATACCTGACTTATTCAACAGTTAACTATAATAAACCCTCAAAGACAAGCCGTCTATCCCTTTGAAATATGCCGACTCTTATCCGGACCCCCTCCTACACCCCTTCCTGTTCTCTTCCGCAATTTCCCATAATATAACATATCAGTCACTATTTAGTTATCTTAGAGTAGGAGTCTCTCCCCTTCACCCAATTTGGTATGTTACTATCATAATATCATTTTTTTGTCTCTTACATATGTTCAGTATTCAGTTTTCACACATTTTATATAGATGATTAAACACAGTTTCATCATTTATTTATTTATGTGTTGTATTGTTTTGAAGTTTTTCTATATTATTTTGTACGTTTCTTTTTTTAATACTCAGACTTGATAAAGGTCTGAAATTTAGGCCGAAATGTTGGCGAAATGATATGTTTTTTTTTTTGGCTTATAAATCAGTTTTGAAATCTTCATCTCCCAAGACAGATTCCCCGACTAACTATGAGTAGAGACACATAAAACTCGACGCTGGGATGCCAAGGTAGCTCAGGGGATCCGTTTGAGTCTCGGAATCTAACGCTGCGGGTTCAAATCTCGCCCAGAGTAAATATAATCAGGTCGAGGGCGATGGATGTTTCCAATGGGATCACAACCAATAGATGGCCCTAATCCAAGCCTTTCATGACCCTAAGTGGTTAAAAGGGATACTAACACTATAAACAAAAAAAAAAAAGATAAATCGGTGCTCAACATTTATTAGCAGTTGTTGGACAACTGAACAAGAGCCAGTCCGAGCCCTTTTCTGACCTCTAGCGGCCGATGCTGGAACCATCCCTAACTCTAATTCCCAATCCGTACTCTCACAATACAGCTAGGTGGAGTGGAGGAACGAAATGGCTCCTAGGGAATGCCCAGGCCGAGAATGCATGTACGTCTGCCTAGCATTTGCAGACTAAATCACTCAATTAATCGCCTACCCACATCAAGTATCTTCATCAGTCATCATAGTAAATAAAATGCACATAAATGTAAATTATAACATACTTCAAAAAAATAGAGTTAAAACAATTATTGGTTATTTTGTAGTTGCCTCGCTTTCAGTTTTACTCACAATCTGTAAATAAAAGTTTATTTTAAAGGCAATTTTTATTATTTTTATGTAGTTAATTTGATATTTATTCTTATATTGAAATATTCATCTCCAAAATACAATTTCGTTAACAAAATTTAAAGAAAATTTAGTAGATATAACTTAATAGCTGGACCCATTTTTTTTATTCAATGTGCTTTTATTCTATTATTTGTTAAAGTGAACTATTCATTTTAATCACAAGACTCTTCAATTTTTTTCCAACTCTTTTTTACAATCCACTCTATAATTAATGTACTCCCACATGGAACAGACAATTGAAATTCTATGTCCTGAATGTCTGTTGAGGCCGGAAAATATATAAAAATATAATTGTAACATTTTCTTATCTTTTTTTTTTTTTACAGGCTTTCAATGCCCCTTGAGGAGGATGAGGAAGATGGCCAGACAGAAAGCGAAGAATATCACTCGTTTTCAAGTGATGCCAAGGATTGTGATAACCTTCTCGACTATGTCTACAATGCTACGTCAGGTAGGAGACTACTTTTTAGAACACATACATGCATGCAAAACCCTATAAGACTATATTTCTTCCACAGTAATATTTTTCACATCTTAAAACAAAAATCATAATAGGACCACCTCATAGCATTTGTTTCCGATCCCATTTCCCTTCAGTGACATTACCATGAACCTCAAGGTTTAAACCTTGAACTGAACTATTTAAAAAAATAATTTGTATTTGACTATTGTGGATAGGAACGGGAAACGGACGTAGGAGTGGGGAACGGATGAGAAGGTTTATTTAAATAAACCTTCTCATCCGTTCCCCACTCCTACGTCCGTTTCCCGTTCCTATCCACAATAGTCAAATACAAATTATTTTTTTAAATAGTTCAGTTCAAGGTTTAAACCTTGAGGTTCATGGTAATGTCACTGAAGGGAAATGGGATCGGAAACAAATGCTATGAGGTGGTCCTATTATGATTTTTGTTTTAAGATGTGAAAAATATTACTGTGGAAGAAATATAGTCTTATAGGGTTTTGCATGCATGTATGTGTTCTAAAAAGTAGTCTCCTACCTGACGTAGCATTGTAGACATAGTCGAGAAGGTTATCACAATCCTTGGCATCACTTGAAANCCAATAAGTTTAGGCATTAAGGCCCAGGAGGTCGCGAGGCCATCTCCGTTTTAGTCGCCGGGGAGGATTGTGGGGATTGGAGTCCGACGACAGGGATTGGGCAAATGGATTGGGATGAAATTGGAGTTTACTATGGAGGAGTATGAAGCGGGTGGAGATAAGGTCTTTGACAAAAGGAATATTAAAGTCGTGATGAAGGGTAGAGTTGGACACATAATATGGAGTGTTAGCAATTATTCTGAGAATTTTGGACTGAAAGGATTGTTTTCGTTGGATATTGGAAGGCTTAGCGGCACCCCAAAGTTCTGCACCGTAGGTCCAGAAGGTCGTATTATGGTCTTGTAGATGGTCAGTTTATTTTATAATGTGAGCTGTGAGCGCCTATTTATAAGGATGTATAAGAGTCCGTGGCGTCTGTTAAGTTCTTGTCGTTTGATTTTAGTATGTTCATTCTAGTTGAGTCTTGAGTCAAGGTGGAACCGAAGGTAACGGACTGAATCAGAGAGAGGTATAGGGATGTTATTGTATGTAACATTATCAGGAGAATCTTTTCTTAGTTGAAAATTTACCTGTACGCATTTGGACTCATTTATTTTAATTCTCCATTTACTGCACCACTGCTGAATAGCATCAATGTAGTTTTGTAAAATGTTAGAAGCGGTTTTGGAATCAGGGTGGGAGGAGAGGATCGTTTTGTCATCTGCAAAGAGGGCTAAAAGAATATTAGGATGAGTAAGGATATCTGCAGTATAAAGGATAAAAAGGATGAGTCCAAGCACACTACCCTGTGGAACACCCGCTTTTAATGGGTAGTGTCCGGAGTAATCTGATCCTTACCAAACCCTAAAGAAACGGTTAGAAATATAAGATTTGAGGATTAGGTAGATGGTACTTGGAAATATGGATTTCAGCTTACGTAATAGTCCAGTATGACATTCTCAGTCAAATGCTTAAATGACATCTAAGAATGCACCGGGACAAAATTTCTTTGACATTGAAAATACATTGCTGAATCTTTACAGTAAAGAACTGGACACCATCATCCAGCTCTTCAGAGGTTTTTAATGAGATTCCGGGGTCAAGTGACTCTTCTAGGAGAGCTCTAAAACGTGGCCAGTCAATGGGACCACTTATTAAGGTTGGTGGCGATTGTCTAAAGATAGGTGTTAGAGACATTGTAAGGAGGACAGGTTTGTGGTCAGAGGAAAGTTCATTTAAAGTTTTTACAAAGTTAAGGTAGGTAATACGATTTTTACATATAAAAAAATCTAGGATATCAGGAAGACGATTTACATCGGTGGGCTAATAGGTGGGAGAGGACGGACTTAGAGTGGAGAGATTGTGAGAGGAGGTAGCATTATACAGAGCACGGCCACGGGGGTTGGTCGTTCTCGTGCCCCACTGCAGATGTTTCGCATTACAATCCCCTCCAGAGAGGAAACGGGAACCTAAGGATTTAAAATGCTCTTGGAATTGACCTGAGGTGATATATTTGTTAAGAGGGCAATATACTGCAGAAAAGGTAATTGGGAAAGTGGAAGTATTGATGGACACTGAAGTGGATTGGAGCGAGTCCGTAGGAGTGGAAGGTATTAAATGATGAGTATGGGAAGGTCGAATGAGGAGCAAAGCTGGTTGTAGAATTGACTGGATGACGGGATCTCTTCCATGTGACTCTCGCCTGGTGCTTGGACTGGATAAGGTCTAGGATATGAGTGGGGAGAGGAAGTCTGGTGAGTAAGGGGCTTAGTGCTAGCCAATAAGCGTCCCAAGCACATCTCTGGATAAGGGTTGTAAAGTGATAAGTAGCATTATCTAGGTCTAAGGATGTTTTTAGAGGAACGTTGAGGTCTAGAGAGTCAGAAAGGAGATTGTGGAAGAGGTCCCAATCGATGGGGCCCCGAATAAAAGATGGAGGAGATTCTTTGGGTAAAGGTGATAAGGATAATTTAGCGAGAACAGGACTATGGTCTAAGGAAAGGTCATTCAGGGATGTGACTGAAGAATGAAAGGAATTTAGTCCACGGTGGACAAAGAAGTCTAATATGTCTGGGATTTTGTTGGGATCAGTTGGCCAGTATGTAGGAGAGGGTTGACTAATGTAGGAAAGGTTAAGGGAGGATTAGGCATTATGTAAGGATCGACCACGAGATTTGGTCGACCTAGAGCCCCATAACAAGTGCTTAGAGTTATAGTCGCCTCCTGCAAGAGAGTGTGGGCCGAGGGAAGAGAAGAAATCCGAGTGCTGACGAGCAGAGGTCGGTTAGTTGGGTGGGCAATATACCGCTGAAATAGAGAGGTTAAAGGAAGAGGTTTTAGGGATATTGTGGCAGCTTGAAGGAAGTCAGAAGAGTGGGGAGAGAGTACGAGGTGGAAAAGGGTGCTTTTAACTAGGATTGCAGCTCCACCGTGTGCTCTGCCGTCAGGATGGTCTGTCCTGTAAGTCTTGTAGCCTGTTATGTAAAGTCGGTTCCGATCAGTTAGTCGAGTCTCTGTGATAAGGGCAATGTCGATGTTCTCCGTGTGTAATAAGTTTGTAAGTTCGTTTATGTAATTTCGAACACCGTTAGCGTTCCAGAGGAGGACAGAGAAAGGATCGGTAGGGGGGATCATTTTTGTTGAAAAAATGCTCTGACAAAAGTTTCGAAGAGAGAGATGACAGGTGTAATAAGGAATCTAACTTCATTTAGGAATATGTTAAGGGAGGATACAATGTCAATGGAAGGAGGAGAGGAGTTTGCCAAGTGAGGTGGGTTGGCTGTTGATGGCTGTGACTGAGGTTTGTTAACTCTCTGTGGCAGGTGTGGGAAGTGGGTTGACAACTGGTAGTGGCCGTTGTTGCTGGGGTTGTGACGGGAAACTCTGGGAGTTCAAGCTGAGAGAGGCGGCTGGAACAGGCTGGGTAGAAGCTGATAGGTCAGTTTTGCGTTGACCGGTAAAAGACGCACAAGATATGCCTGAAGTAACCATTCTAGTTGGGGCATTTACTTAAGGGCGAGGTATTTGTACCACTTCTTCAGGATACTTTAATTGAGGCAGCCTTTGTAATTTGCTGGATGAGCTTGCTGGCAGAGTGCACTAGTAGCAGGTACGTCAGGAGGTTTATCGTATTCAGTGGTTGGATGGGGTCGCCCGCATTTAAGGCAGCGATGTTGGTGTGTGCAGAAGACCTTTGTATGCCCATAAGCTTAGCACCTGAAACATTGCGCTAAGTCGCGTTTCTAATAGGGTTTGTCTATCACAACTTAGCAACCTTGGGTAAATTTTACGTCGTATATCATTTCCGTCTTGTCATCACGGTCCAGGTCGACGTAAAATAGTGGTGTGGTCTGAAGTCAACCTAATCGTCTTCCTTGGGTGTCTCTTCGGGGTGCGTAAGCATTTACGACTTGGCCGACCTTAAACCCAGATTCTTCGAGCTCTTGTTTGATTTCAGTGGTGGTCTGGGCTATCTAACATTATTTTAGTGTCATGCTGACGATTGACACATGTGTATCTCCCGCGGCCGACTCGCTCATCGAGTTGAGTGCACATTAGGCGAAATTTTCGTACATTTCTGCCAAAAATGGGATGTGGTCGGAGTATAGGTTCAGTGGTGGTTTCCATCTCCTCTATAGTAATGTTTTGAAGAGGCTGAAAGGGATTAACAGTTGTGAAAGGTGATAGGTTTTCATTTCCAGGTGTGATGGTCCCTCCTTGAGAGGTGCTGGGGCGTGGTTGTAGTTGGTCTCTCACCAATGGAGTGCTACTGGCGGAATGCCGCCTCTTATCTTTAGGACGGGTCATGGGTGCACCACGACGCTTCCCTTTTTGCCCTCTACTAGCAATCACCTGATGATAATGATTGCCTCCCATAATTTATTCATTAATTTATAAAAGAAAAAAAAAAGAGTGACCGAGACTCGAACCTGTAAGGCTGGGTTAAGAGTCTAGAACGGAGCCTCTTACTAAGCAGGCTGAGTGATAAGGGAGGTTAATTGAGCCTAGCGCGGCGAGGTGGGGGCCGGAAATGTTTCTATATTATTTTTTTGTTTTTTTAATTCATTTTCAGCCTTGATGAATGCCCTGAAATACAGGCCGAAGCGTTAGCTAAAATAAAAACTTTTTTGGTTACAAATAAGTTTTTAACTCTTCACAATCATGACCGAATTACCCACAATCCACTCTTCAAAAAATAAAATAAATTTATCATGAAATCGACAAAACAAAATAACTTGCATTTGCAATTATTCTCAGGGTTTTGGATTGAAAGGACTGGATTCTTTGGATGTTAGAAGGCTAGACGGCACCCCAGATTTCTACTCCGTAAGTCAAGATTGGTCGTTGGTTTTCTATCGTAAGAATGGAGTTCTTATTTATGAGTCTGTATAGAAGTCCATATCGCCGATTGAGTTCTTGTCTTTTAATTTTAGTATGTTCTCCCCATCTAAGTCGTGAATCAAAATGGAACCCAGAGTAACAAACGGAATTTGAATGTAATAAAGGAATATTCTTAAATTTCACAATTTCAGGGAACCCTTTTTTCCGCAGTTGGAAATTAACTTGAACGCATTTTTCTTCTTCGATTTTTTCTCCATTTTCCACACCATTGCTTGACTTTTTCGAGGTGATCTTGTAGGTTTTTAGAAGCAGTTTTAGGATCGGGGTTGGAGGATACGATAGCTTTGTCGTCGGCAAATAGAGCTATGAGGGTACTTGGATAGGTAGGGATGTCAGCAGTGTGCAGGATAAATAGGATAGGTCCAAGCACACTACCTTGAGGAACTCCCTATTCCACTTGGTAGAAATCGGAGTAATCTAATCCTTTCCGAACCCTAAAGAAACGGTTGGATAAGTAAGACTTAAGGATAAGGTAAGTGTTACTAAGAAATATGGATTTCAGTTTAAACAGAAGACCACTGTGCCAGCCTCTATTAAATGCTTAGGAAACATCCAGAAAAGCTTCTGGGCAGTACTCTTTGCGCTCAAGGGCAGAGGAAATGTAGTCTACGACGCGAAACACTTTCTGGACTGTAGAATGCTTACTTCTGAAGCCGAACTGATGATTTGGGAGGATATTGAAGGGTTTAATGAAAGGCATGATTCGTTTTAACAGTATTTTTTCGAAAACCTTTGAAAGTGTAGGAATGAGACTTATAGGACGATAGTATGAGGAGTTATATGGTGATTTTTCTGGTTTGGGAAATAAGTTTGGAATAGGAATCAGGTATAAAGTTAGGAGAACTGGGCTATGGTCTGAGGAGAGCTCGTTTATGTTCGAAGCGGAATGTTGAAGAGGAGTAAGGTTTATGCAAATGAAGAAGTCTAGGATATCAGGAAGGCTATTCACGTCAGAGGGCCAATAAGTGAGAGAGGAAGGACTAATTGTGCTGAGGTTTTGGGATGATATCGCATTATACAGACCACGGCCATGGGAGTTGGTCGTTCTTGATCCCCATTGCAAGTGTTTCGCATTATAGTCTCGACCGGCAAAGAAACGGCGACTAAGGTCTTTGTGTAATGTGGGAAATTCTGGTGTTTAAAGACTGGCTTATTTAAAGGACAATACACTGCTAAAAGTGTGGAAATAGACACTAATGTTGATGGAAGAGACTCTGTGGGAGTGGAGGGTAAAATATGATGGATATAGCATTTCATGATAAGAAGTGCAGTTCCACTATTAGCTCGCCAGCCAGGATGGTCTGTCCTATAAGTGTGGTAACCAGCAACTTTTAGATTATTTCGTTTAGTTAGTCAGTAATACTACGTCTACGTTTTTGTTATCGAGTACTAGTTTGAGTTCGTCAGTGTGCGTCCGATAGGACATAGGCATTTATTGATCTCCCTGTAAGAACCTGATGAGTCTGGATTGATTTTTGTGCCTGTCTTTCGGCTCATACATAGTCTTCCAATGAAAAATTAATAGTTGACCGAAACAGAGGATTAACAAACAAGTAAAACCCTCTGCTATTTTAATTTTAGTCATCCAATTACACACTTTGTAAATATGAAAGCATTTTATTTGTAAATATTTTATTTGGTTGTGGTTTTTTATCCCACGTAAATTTTAAACAATTAATGAGAGGGAATAGAATAAAAAAATTTATCTGTCCCAGCCAGGAATCGAACCTGGATCTCCTGCTATCCGGGCAGGTTCATTTACCAGTTATGCTACCAGGACCTGGTAGTATATCTGGTAAATGCACCGGCCCGGATAGCAGGAGATCTAGGTTCGATACCTGGCTGGGACAGATAGATTTTTTATTCTATTCCCTCTCATTAATTGTTTAGCATTTTATTTGTTTTTCTGCTTTCTCTTTTTTTCTGCAGTCGTGTTTTTAATGTATAAGCTCTTATGAGTTTATCCAATCCTCTGGAAATAGCTTGTCTGGCAAGTTTTATGAGTAGAGAATATATATATAAAAAGAAAAATAGATTTTATTCTGGGACATAAGTCCCCTTGAATAACATTAAGGTCACAGTTGACCGTAGAGCTTATTCTTACCTAGTTGCAACAATAAAAATAAAAAGTACATATAAACAATTGGCTAATAATATAAAATATTTTGAACGGAACTATAATAGTATTTTTAGAAGTACAGACATAAAACAAATGCGTAATAAAAAAAATTTTAAAAAACAATGAAAAGTATAAGCACAAAGGTTCGGTCTAGGATAATGCCAAGGTTTGTGACTAAGGAATGAAAGGAAATTGGTCGCTGATTAATTGTGAGGGAAGGAATAGGAGGGAGTGATGTAAGCAAGGATATAGACCCAAAAACAATAGCCTGAGATTTTAAGACATTCAGAAAAATATAGGAATAATGTCGGAGAAAAATAAATTGTTTGGGTTAAAATCAGAGCGGCTTGGTAAAGAAATGCAAAATGGATGCAAGCAGCCCGCCTTCTGGGACTGCAAGGAGGAAGTAAAATAAAATGATGAATGAGGAATATTCAGAGAGGGTTTGCACAAGCAAAAGCTTCTTAAGATGTTTCACTTGGACTTGGAGTCGGGAGCAGAAGAAAACGCCTCATGGAAGTAAAGCGAGCGAGCCTTTTGAAGAGCGGCTTGAGACGTCTGTAGGCCGCATAATCCTCAGGATGACCAGTACGTCCAGCCCGCCTCAGGGCAGCCTCCCGCCTTCTCCTGAGATCTAGCACTTCATCGCTCTGGAGGGCGCAGAGGAAAACGCCACGAGAAAGTAAAGCGAGCGAGCCTTTCGAAGAGCGGCTTGAGACGTCTGTAGGCCGCATAATCCTCAGGATGATCAGCACGTCTAGCCCGCCTCCGGGCAGCCTCCCGCCTTCTCCTGAGATCTAGCACTTCATCGCTCGGGAGGGCGCAGAGGAAAACGCCTCGAGGAAGTAAAGCAAGCAGGACTTACGAAGAGCGGTTTGAGCCCGGTTCCGGAGATGTCTGTAGGCCGCATAATCCTCAGGATGACCAGCACGTCTAGCCCGCCTCAGGGCAGCCTCCCGCCTTCTCCTGAGATCTCGCACTTCATCGCTCGGGAGGGCGCAGAGGAAAACGCCTCGAGGAAGTAAAGCAAGCAGGACTTACGAAGAGCGGTTTGAGCCCGGTTCCGGAGATGTCTGTAGGCCGCATAATCCTCAGGATGACCAGCACGTCTAGCCCGCCTTCGGGCAGACTCAAGCCTTCTTCTAAGATCTCCTACTGCATCGCTTAACCAGGTCATAGGGGAAGCCGGGAAATCGACAGGTTTTAAAAGGAGCATGGGTATTGAAGATGGAAACAAGATAATTTGTTAAGATTTCTACTAGGAATGTTGATGACCACCACAGGCCGACCGCCATCCTGTCGACATTTGACCCGGCCACCAGAGAACCACACATATTTTAGCTTGCCTTCCTTTTTCTTCTGGCGTGACATGTAGTAGAGGCCAAGTAGTAGCTTGTTCGTGGGGCTCATACTCTCGCTCAGGTAAATGGGATGGGCATCCTTTCTCCTCCCAGCCAATATGCCTGGTTGTCAGGTCCCAACCTATATTGAGGTTTTGG